>CATIWQ010260513.1:0-15804 GCA_949673415.1 Euphorbia schlechtendalii | reverse complement strand
ATTCCTGGAAAGAGCTAATCCAGGTGGCGACTCCACACTGAGAGACGGCGGATTCGGGTTCGAACCGATCTTAAACGTTTTCGTCTTTTTTCTCTTTTTAACCTTTTTTTCCGGGTCCCAGACCCGGTGCTTTTCCTTCATCTGTTTTCAAAACACCCCGGTGGACCGCGCCTATGAAACCGCGCGCTCTCGGCCCACCGCTCCGTGTCGTCCGCTCACACTTAGTGTCCCAGACTAATAAGGAATCCAATAACTCTAGACGGTCAAATGGGTTTTCTAGCAAAGGAGTATGATCCCTCAATACTCGAAACATCACGTGCCTATGACTTGATCCGATTCTGCAGTAATAACCAATACCATACACTCCTTCCATCAAGTTAAGTACCATCTAGTTTATTGAGCTCGTATTAAGTGTTAGCTCAAGTAACACCCGTAGCTATCCTGAAATTAAACTTGTTTACAAAGAACAACAATCGCCATAATGTATCAAGATTGACTAAAAACCCATTCTATCAATTTTATACTCTAATAAGAGGTTTATGAGTGCGTCTCTTCAACAAGGGGCCAAAGGTACATCTCCCATTATATTACTATATCAGGAGCAATGGATCCCATCTTGACTACTCGGATTACCAACATGTGATCATCACTATATCCATAGTCACCCATGTCATCCTGATCACCAGGGTATGAATAAGTATGACCCAAAGTATAGCAAGTCCTATATAAGGTATCCAATATCTCAGGTTTTAGGATACTTATACTACTACTACAATAAGATATGACACCAACATATGGATATTGTTATTTCCTAGTGTTTATCTTATAGCAGTATCCAATGTATTACCCGAATACATTCATATGTCAACTCAAGGTACCACCTTTAGCTCGTGAGATCATCTGCTTGGATCTATTCCATGGAGTAAGCCTACACATGCTAGTTTGTCTGTTCCATTGATGTCTAGTCTCAATGAAACTATGACTAGGGATATTTAGACTATTCATAGTAACACGTATGTGCAGTTCTCACACCATATAACTCCTACTATGTCCTTGCACTTTTATGCTATGAAATAGTCATGGAATTTATCTTATCAATGCGCATATACATAATATTATACATATATGATGCCAGCAAGATACATAAATAAAATAGAAATACTGATAAGCAGCAAAGATGCCTTAATTATTATTAATAATAATCCAAAACCGTTTGTACGTTATAACTAATTAAGACATATATCCCTAATTGTCTTTAGGGCGTACATCATGTCTAACAGTATTTAGCAAAACACTTATAAAGGCAATATAAAGATTAAAGGAAAGTGTACACCTTAGATTTATGCAAGTTCGGCCCATAGTCTACCTCCAATCCCTGGATTCCTTTTCGAGCTTTAATTTACTACTGATTTCTTTACTTCAATAAGTGGAGAAGTCTTTACAGTGGGTAGAAAAATTACAAAAAGTACCCTCCTTTCTAGCTACCACTCAATACTTAATTTTAGGTACCCTTCCTAAAACTGACTCACATAGATTTAAGATTGAAAGATTAGCAATGAAGAATTCCAACTCTTAAAAATGTTGAATCCTTTTACAATGTTAAAGCTTAGCTAAATTCTAAACTAATATGATTTCTCTCTAAAAACATATAGAAAATTGAGTGTTTGCTTTTGATTGCTTGAAATGGAATTTCTAAATGCTGAGATTGCATGAGCAATATCTTCAACTCTTAAGAAATTCGAGTTGATTCACCAAGTTTGAACGTCTTCTTTAGTATTCTATTTATCGTTGAAGATGCTAGAAGTAGTTGTTGCATACTTCTAGTCTGGACTTATTCTTCAAAATCTCCTCTTCACAACTTTCAAATCTACCATCATTGAAGTGTGAGATTAACCTGTTAATCATTGATGCGTCAAAAACTCATTTCTGCAAGTAAATCAGTTTGAGAGAGGACTCACGAGATGAAATGTGGATGCTTGTAATTAATTGACGTACTTACATTGTAGAGTTACGTGGAGACACTGAAAATGATGTGTTTCAGAAGATGCCTTTATGCCTTGGACGCTTGTGAGGAATCTCCAACATTCTGTACTAACACCTTTTGGATGTGAGCACCACATGAATATCTGTTTTGATTTCAACACTTTTACTTGAAAAGCATAAAAGGAAATATTCTATCTTCCCAGACAACGTTAATAGCACAAGTGTCATAATATTCTAAGTGTCTCATTTATATTCAATATTTTACCAAGTAAAAGGAACTTAGCTCATGCTGAGTTATATCGCATAAACTATAGAGTACTCAACACATAGCTTTTCCTACTCTATGCCATAACTTAATTAGAACTTAGTAAAACTGAGATGTTTTCCACTAAACAAACTCAAGTAAAACTTGCCTAATTAAGAGTCTAATTAGTACCTAATTAATTTCACCATCCTAATAAGTTTCTCCAAAACATTTAAGTACTATGAAGTACCATTAACTTTGGTTCAAAAATCTCCCCCATTTGGAACATAATAAACTAGGGAGTAGAAGAAATTAATCAAATAAATAGTTTGTGGATATAAGAATACCTGATAAGTGATTTAAGACTTCCCCATGCTGAGTCATCTCCTTGATGAGTATAAACTCCCTCATACAAAGTGGAATTCCTTCAAACAACATCAACTCCCCCATACTTAGAGAACTTTTTCTTTATGTTGGGACTTTGTCTTACCCGGCTTCTCCTTTCAAGTAGGTCATTGTTAATTCTTGCAAAAGTTTATATGCAAGAATAACACAAACATGACAAGTTAAGAAGCTCTTAAATTTTGATAGAAATTTTAATTTTTCATTAATATAAACTTAGTTAGTACACAAGAAATGTCCTATACTAAGTTTTTATAATTCTACACTATTATAAGATTATATATTCTAAGATCTATCTACGAGACTTTGGATTGCGTTGGTGAGGTTGATGTTGAGAAGATGATGATGTTGCTCCGCTGACGTTGCAACCTGGTTGAATATTTGCTCTATGATGTGGGCTTCTTTGCGAGAATCTTCACCTACTTTCTCCTCCTTTGATATCTTTTTCATCACAATATGATTGAGATAGGTGTTAAAAGAGTATTGCAGTTTGAAAATCCTCTTGCTTCGTAATAATGGCTGGTGATATTTCTTACTCAAGCTACTCTTTCCCTTGTGCTGAGAAAACCTCTTGCTCATTCAACTCTTGTTGCAACAGATGATGAAACCTTGTGAGATGAGCGATATGGTTGAATCCTTTGCATGCAAAATGTTGAAAGTATTGCAGAAGACCTCTGAAATTAGCTACAAATAAGGCTATCTTCAATTTGGCTTCCATTTCAATGATCCTTAGATACAATAGATGTATAATCCTTGCTGTGTAATTTATGTCATACACATCATGCTCTCCAATATCCACCAAATGTTGTACTTTCCCTTGAAGTTCATTAATTCGATCTACCAAGGCATTGAGCTTCTTATGCGCTGTGAGACCATTATTGAGGTTGATTAACTTAGTAGGCTTAGGAAATAGTTTAGCCATGGCATCGATCAGAGTTGTTTGAGAGTTCTTCATAGATTCTTTAGTGTTGGATTTGATAAGAGCGTAAACTGAGTCCAATTATTCACTTAGCACATCCATGTTCGACACTGGCCTATCCATCTTTTTGATAGCTTCATCCACCTTCTTGACAACTTCATCAACCTTCTTGTGATAAGCGATCATTAGCACAAAAATCTTCTCCATTGTATCACACATGGTGTGTGCAATATCCTTATTTGAACTACTTTGATAGTTCATTTATTTTGTTATCTATCATAGTTTTTATTTTAGCCTGCTCTTCACCAAACTTATACAACTACCTAGTTTGCTTTACCACTGTGACATTAAGACTACTAACTGTTCTAGAGCAACATCTATACTATTCTTCACCTTACCTCCCAATGCATTTGCAATGACATTTGAGGTTGAAATAGAAGACACAACCACATTGAGCAGAGTTGCAGAATCTCTCAACGTAGTTAAGATTAGAGCCATCTTGTCTACAAGGCTCTCAGTGCTCTCCTTTTCCAGATGATTTCTAATTACAAACAAGATCCCTTGGATATCGAATTCTTCAAAGTAGACATACTCTGAGGGGATTGATAAGTGTATAATTACACTTATGATCATGATATTTTGAATTATAAAATGGTATGGTTTAGAGTCATTTTATACTTCATATAAAAGATTTCACGTGGTATGTAGTTTTTTTTATGCAAGTGCAGAAACTAGGAATCTCGGAAGTGAAATGATTAAAGATGGAATTCTATATGCAAAAGGAGTGAAAAAGGTGCAAAATGATGCATGGAACACAAGGATTTGGCTTAGGATCGAAGTTGTAAAAAATCGGCAATGTTGCAAAGAAGAATCATGAAGAAAAGCACAATTCACAGTCAAGATTCGTGATCATAACTTGTCACTCTTCAAAAGAAGAAAGTTTCCAACCAAAATTCAAGATCACGACACATATATCGCACTCGCGACTTGTGATGGTTATTGGTTATATCTTTTCAACTACCAACTGCTAGATAAAAATGATCAACCGCCATCAACTGTAAGATGAAAAGACACCTTTTGGAAGTTGACCAATCAGAAAAAGGTGCCTATCCATTGTAAATGAGGATAAAACCTTGCATCCAATCATATTGAAGTGATGCAACTCTTTGCTTATGGACACGACTCTTCATTTGGATAGACGTAACCCTTCGCACTCTATAAATAGAGTTCTATTCCAACCAATTTCTTTGGGATATGAGAGGCATGGTGCATGGTAGACATGTATGCATAGATAGAGAGTGAAAATTGTATAGATTTGGCTATGTTCAAAGTGTTAGTGAGAAAAATGTGTAAGTGATTCGATTCTTATTTCGATCACTAGATTTATCCACAAATTCGAGCGATTTTTGTATGAGTGTAATTGCAAAGCACATATCAATAAAATTTTCCATTCTTCAACATTCATTTATTCGATATTCACAAAGAATAGCAACCTAACGGAGGTTCTATATGAGTTGAGATCGAATTCAAAGTAGACGTAAAAAATTGTGAGAATTGATGACTCCCATTAAAAGAGTGGATACGGTTTGATCAACTTTAGCTTTCACTTGCATACCTTACAACTTTACTTTGTTTTTTACTTATACTTTCTATTTCAAAGTTTATGTTATGTCTATGTGTCATAACGAGTATTTCGTTTTATGTCATTTATATTAATTAAGTTATATGCTTTCGAGTTAACTTTAAGAGTGATTTCGGGGTTAACAAGATTGTATATAATCACTAGATCTGTGATTATAACGCTGTTTAGTGAGCCAACATTTTTGGAGTGATAACTTGCTAAATATGGCTATGTGAGAGCGACCTATACTAAGCATAGTAATATTGTTATCCAGGTTCTTATAAGTGTCATAGTTCGTTTACCCTAGGTATAGAAAAGTCATTTCATGTGTTGCTCTATGGTGAATTGTTGAATATTTGGGCGTCTAGAACCGAGTTTGTTGAAGTTATCTAGTGTATGAAATCTCCTTAATGATTTTGCATGTTTTTCTCTTCTATACTTGTTCTTAGGAAATATCTATATAGTTCACATCTTCTCTAATCTGTTCATGCATTTGTCTATTCATCAGTCCATCATCCAATCCATTCAAATCCTCTAATAACTAATTATCTTATTTCTTTTGTTCCGTAACTCTAGTTGGTCTTAAGAACTGAATTCCTTCCTTGTGAGATCAATATCTTTTAAAACTACATCGAAACTGCATACTTGTAGTGGTCAACATTTTTCTATTTGATAAGCGGTATTGATAACACCTGTTCGCATTTTGAACTTTTATCTTATCAGCAAAAAAGTGGGGAATAAGGTTTTTGACATCATCACCGAATATAAGCCCATCTAAATTAGTATAGTCAAAACCTTGCGATCAAGTTTTTGGCGTCGTTACCGGGGAAGACAAGTGCATTCTAGAGATCAAAATTACCAGAGAACGGATAATTATATTTAGTTGTCAATGGATTTATTTATTTTTGTTTTTGTTTTTGGTTTAAGTATTGTTATTAACAGATTTTTCTTGCTTATTCATTGAGTTTTCTTCCTTGGATGTGCATGCCAAGTACACGTAGTTCGGGAGAAAGTTTAACGTCTTTCAAATTAGAAATAGAACGATTTGGTAGGATAAGGAAACGAAGAAATAAGAGACAAAGAAGAAGGATGACTCAAGAAGAACCCACTACAAAATGTGGATCAACCTCAACCATGGCTCATGGATTATGTTGTTCTGACCATCAATGGTAACAATTAGGGAATTGCTAGACCAACCATTAATGCAAATCAGTTTGAAATCAAGCCATCATTAATTCAAATGATTAGCAATAATGTGCAATATTATGGTCTATCCAATGAAAATCCGAATGCTCACATTGCAAACTTTCTAGAAGTCTGTTGTGAGCACGAGATTTTAATCCTCACTCGCGAGTTCAATGATGAAGCCGTAATTTATTTTCCTTTGTTATTCTTCCACTTTGACAAGGTCTCGAAGGTCCTCGGGAGAAGCATTCCTCGTTTCTACGAACCTTAGATTTTTTTAGGCCACCTCATTAGTAACCAAGTCCAATTTGAACCAAAATCAGATAAAAAATCCAATGTTGATACCGATATTACTAACATCGATACAGATGTCACTAACATCGGTACCGATATATGACATCGGTACCGATGTCATATAACATCGGTATCGATGTTGTGATATCGGTACCGATGTTACATCGGTACCGATGTCACGTTGACAGTAGCAGCAAAATGATTGCAGAATTCCAGAAATTATCAGCATAACCCCACTAATTGACACCAGTCACCTTCCACACTGTTAAGGTGGCTGGAAAAGTCACTCCATAATGTTAGAAGTGATATTAATTAGTGGAGAAGAAAATGGTGAAAATGTCAAAAAGCCTAAGTGTAGGCTTTTTGACTTGGATTGAAGGGAGCTCACTATAAAAGGAGGCTCACATTCTGCTTTTTAGAAGAGGAAGAAAACCATAAAAAAGAGAGAATATCAGTATATTTTCATAAAAAAAGTTAATTTCACAAAAACAAAGAGAAATTTGCATTTTCGTGTCCTTAGTTCATATGGATGACTAAGCTACTTTCCATCACATTTGTTAAGTCTTGAATCAATAAAACTTAGTAAAGAAACCATTAACATAATCCCTAACTGCATGAAAATCATTTCACTTTAAGTTTGTGGAGCAACACTTCCCCCATTACTCGGTTTTCTCAAGCCAAACTACCATGTCAACCAACCAAAGAAACGAGGAGGGTTTCCCGGAGGAACTTTGCGGATCTCGAAGAAGTGGATTCTCGACTACGGGGTAAGCCTCTGAGTTCCTAGATTTTGTGCTTACATTTATACGCTTTTCTTTTTGAAGTTTTATTTTCTTTTCTGTTATTTCCATTTTTTGCACAGCAATCTATTTTTTGGGAATTGCAGTATTACTCAAATCTATTTTAGTATATTGTTTACATAAACATATTCTACGTATCTTGAGCTTTCCAAAATGATAAAGATCATCTAAATCGGTTAAGTATAGCAAAAGTTATGATCGTTTGAATTTTCGGATTTTTCTTTTACTATTTCTACTGTTTTGTGTGTGTTTTCTGCAGGTCTGGAATATTACTCATTAATTATGGGTTAATTAACAAAAATAATTTTTTTACATGAACATATCATGATTAATATAATAATTTTATAGTATTCTTTTGGATATATTCCGAGAGAAAATTTGAATACCGGTTTCCTCTTAACCGGGGTAAAACTATTACCGTATTTGAATTTCCTCGGAATATATACAAAAGATAATGATTATGTTCAGGGGCTTAGAATTATTTATTACTTCTATTTGTTTGTAAATAATTAAGTTTAATTTTAGGAAAACCCCCACGAAAGGAACCCCGTTACCGGATATCCGACCAGACAAAATTCACATGCGGTATTTTCATTAACAAAATGAGCAACATACTTGTGTAAAAACAAATTATTTTTATAACGGAAACCACGAGCATTTGTCGGCACTTTTTAATTAACTAGGCCACACGAGTCTTCCATCTATTAAAATTGAATATATTTGGTGCACTAGTACTTTTTTGTGTTGTGAAAATATTTCGTACTAACCTTTATGGATGCAGGTTGAATAGGTTAGATGTATGCCTAGGATTTTATTTTCCTTTGGGTATCGCACTTTTAATAAAAATTATGTATTTATTAGATCGGTTGTATAATAGGATATTGATGTATTCATTCCCCTAGATCTCATGTATTTAGGTAATTTTGTAATTCCCATCTCCAAAATATGTAAATAATCTCCCCTAAACTAGGCGCATTTACTTTCCTACGTGTTTACTTTTCACACTTATTTATTGCTTTCTGTATATATGCTAAAATATGACTTAAAAATGATCTGGAACAGGATATCATAATATTGGAAAATGGTAGCCAATTGCCTAATATGACTTAAACAACCACGAAGTAAGCAAACTCTTCCAGATCTGAATCTCTATACTACGGTATCGTTTAGGCTTAACGGATCTAGGCTGTACTGAATTTCTTGGAAGAGCTGATCCAGGTGGTGACTATTTATAACGTAGGCTAGAGGTTTAGGCCTCGAGTCTTTGGAACCCATTCCATAAAAAAATACTCAATTTTCGAAAACCCCATGCCCCATGTCACGGGGCAGGCGCCTCGCGGTAATCGCGCGGGTGGAATGTCGTCCGCTCACAGTGGCTACTCCACTGGGGACTTCTTCTTTCTTTTAAACTTAAAAGTTTCGAAGACCTTTTGATGAGTTGGTGAAAATTTGTTGTTTAAGTTAAACAATTTCTATAATTTTAGTATTCCACAAAGCATCTGCATTAGACGGATTAGCCATTAAGGTTAGGGTGCCCTGCTTTACCGAGAAACTCATGAAAGTACCATTTGCGAACCCTTGGCGACCAAAGGTACTTAGCGGGTGGATCACTTGTTGCCATATCGCATGGACCCTCTTGAACCCATTCGGGAGAAAGAGAGAAAGTGTATCTTAGTGCAACAAGAACCTTCTACATCAACAACCCATTGACCGAACTCATATAAGGAGCCGTAGACACTTCCACTAGGTTTACCAAAACAAGATGCATTTGTTTTTATGCAGGAATGGACCTTAATATCCTTGCAATATTAAGATGAACCAAACCTAGAAATTGGAGCCTACCCCTTTTATACGCAGGAGATATAAGGTCGGATGAGATATGTTATGTACAATGTGCTATGTGCTCATATCCACAATCACGCATTTAAATAAGCACCCCTTTTATGGCATCACACTAACCACGATCACTATGCATACATAAATAATACACACACACATCATTGCCCTAGTCCCACCTACCTAAATTTAGAGAGATGCGATGAAACAACGTCACCTAAGACTAGGATCCCCCATGATTATGGAAGGGCTTGTTCCAAACTTCCAAGCCATAGGGTATAACACACTATTTTACCCAAATTCAGACTTAGATTTAGAGAGACATGAAAAGACAACGTCATCTAAGATTAGGATCACCCTTGATTATGGAAGTACTTATTCCACACTCAAACTCTTGGAAAAATGAACTTCCAATCCATAAGGTAGTACACATCGTTTTACCCAAATTCAGATCTAGATTTAGAGAGACGCGAAAAGACAACGTCACCTAAGATTAGGATCACCCTTGATTATGGAAGTACTTATTCCACACTCAAACTCTTAGAAAAATGAACTTCCAAGCTATAGGGAATAACACACCATTTTACCCTAATTCAGACCTAGATTTAGAGAGATATGAAAAGATGACATCACCTAAGATTAGGATTACCCATGATTATGGAAGGACTTATTCATAGGGTATAACACACGATTTTACCCGAATTCAGACATAGAGAGACGTGATGAGACAACGTCACCTAAGATTAGGATCACCCATGATTATGGAAGTGCTTATTCCAAACTCTTGGAAAAATGAACTTCCAAGCCATAGGGTATAACACACCATTTTACCCAAATTCGAATTTCGACTTCGAAAGATGCAATAAAGTTACATCACCAAAGATTAGAGTCACCTATAATTATGGTAGCACTTGTTTCATTCTCAAACCTCTTGATAGAATGCAAGCCAAGGGGTACAACACACTATTTTACCCAAATTCAAATCTAGAATACATGATGAGACAATGTCACCTATGATTAAGACCACAGCATAAGAAATGTCCCAAAAGATATATGAACCCTACCCAAATGGGGAAGCATACTCATCACTCCTAGAAACTGTATGAAGAAGGGTATAACACACTGTTTACCCAAATCGAAGGTTGTCCAATAGACCCAAACCTGTAACCACATGTGTAATATGGCAAAACCTCTAACGCTATGGGCCTTTTATCATGTAACAAGGCTTAAATATCAAACTGTCACCACTTTTTACCCCAAGAATTGGAATTTACCAGCTACGATTACCTCACAATCAACCCCATGACATACCTGATCATTGCTCATACATCCACCATGCATGATCTGATCACCATTTTGTGTACTTCAACAAGTGTTTGGAGAAGACTGAACGTCGCCTTATCAGAATCTCTCCCATCATGGCTAGGCAAGGAAGCATTCTGGAGGGTGTGCCATACATTGACTCTAGCGAAGATTCAGGTTTAGGGTCAGGTTCAGGACGAAGCTTAGATTTAAGCAGGGACTAGTTCTTCAACATAACCAACTCGCAAGAAGATAACTCCACCTAGGGCCATTTCACTCATGAGGGGCCTTTCGCAAAGTCTCGAAACCTGCAACAGAACATCAGCGGGGAAATTGCAAATGCACTGGAGGCCTTCATCGATAGTGAACAATATGTTTAGGCCATCTAGCACCATGCCCATCCAAAGCAAATAGAGGACCATAATTCGGATCGACTATTAGATTCCAGAACCATGGGGAACATTCAGCCTCCAACCAATGGTGGTTCTTGGGCTAGGAGACCACTATCTTTTCCCAGTAACAGTCCTCCAAGCAACATATTCCAGTTCGACACTAGAAACAGCCCAGCATAGTTTGGACCATTTCAAGTGGGGCAGAGCTCCAGAGGCAACCAGTCCGTGCCAGCCAGGATAACTCGACCATAACATCTTTTTAGATCTGGCCAATAGATTGTTAGCGCACCATCCCCACATCCAATAGTGCCAATCAACGGGCCATCCCTCAGTTTTGCTCATCCCAGCTTCAACTCTCAACAAGCAGGACAACATGGCACTACTGCTCCTACCCTATTCAACGTTGAGATAAGTCCCCCAGCATACCAATACCAGTTAGTCCCCTACTCGGTAGGTGCACCGAGCTTTACCATTAGCTCTAGAGGCATGGCATTTACTCATGGCCAACCTCGCCCGCCACCAGCGACCTTGATTCATCAGTTAGGATTTCCCTATTATGGTGAGAATACGATGCCTCAAATCCAGGGATAGAATACAGCTAAGCTTTGGTAATAGTTCTTAGCCACTCACGCGTATCAGTTCACAGGTCATCCTCCCATCCATTATCCAACATTTCTAGTAGTCCACGAAGAAGGTTGGCTTCTTGACAACTTTGTCATGCCGGAATTAGTGAAGTACATGGGAGAGGGAGACCCCAGATCCCATATGGAAAATTACCAACCGGTGATGAGGGCGAGGAGAATTTCAGATAGAATGTTAACCAAGTAGTTCATTATCACTCTAGGCGAGCCGGCTAACGAATGGTGTAACAACTTGCCATCGAAAGTTTTAAGTGATTGGAATCGCTTGTCAAGGGCATTGGTGGAGCAATACGGCTTCAATTCTTAGATGAAGATGACAATGCAAAATCTGGAAACCATCAAACAAATGCCTGGGGAATTATCCAAGCCTTACTATAGCCGGTGGATGAAGACCCAAGTATTGTTGAAAGACCTTCTCAGCTTATTTGAAATGATAGTGAAGCTCTTAGACGGGCTTTACCGGTATATAGAAACTTCTTGGGGATGGACACTTTCTCGTCCTATAATGATGTGTTCGAGAAAGCAGAGAAGCTAGAAAGAATTGAGGCCATGAACGCAGCAACAGCTCCACTAGTCGGTAGGCCCTGGTATAAGAAGACTAATGTAGGGACCTCGGCACCCTCCCAGCCAAAGGGGAAGTAGGTGTTAGTGCAGGCAGAAATGGTGGCATCCGTGTGCCTATCAAAGGAAGAATATCATGGCATATCTCCCTACTCCGCTAACTTGGGGTTCCTTTTCACCAAGCTACGGGAATTGAAGAAGCTGGAGAGTATGAAGACCTGGGCTCCCCCCAAACCAGAAGAGAAGAAAAACTTCTACCATTACCACGTGGTGGCCAGCCACAGGACCAACAACTACAAGGACCTCTTGAGGGTTATCTGGAAGTTGATAGAGGATCAAGTGATAGGAGAACCCGCATTAAAGCCTAGTATGACAAACAACCCCCTTCCACAATTTGAAGATAAGGTGGGGATGATAAACTCAGGAATGGAAGGAGAGGCCATCTGGCAATGCTTGGGGAAAGTGGCGGAGGAATCTGCGATGATGATTGGATAAGAGATTGATCCCTGCCATGTGAACATGAACCCGGAATTGGGGATGAGCTCGATTAAAAGTTGTCACTGCCCGAGGTTCAGGTTGTGCGAGATGTCTATATATGACTACTTGGATCCCCCGAGTTTCCATGTATTCAAATAGTCTATATATGACTACTTGGATCCCCCGAGTTTCCATGTATTCAAATACGAGATCCTTATGAAAGCACAAGGTTTCTCGGACCATCGATGTCGGTACCGACATTACCAACATCGGTACCGACATTACCAACAACATCACCAAAACCCACACCGATGTTGTAATGCTGACACCGGCGTTGCAACGCCAACGTCGGTGTTACCTCTTTTTTCCTCAAAAATACAAGTTTATATAATACACATTAATAATGGGTTAGTTAACAAAAATAATTTGTTTACATGAACATATCATGATCAATATAATAATTTTATATTAATCTTTTGGATATATTCCGAGAGAAAATTTGAATACCGGTTTCCTCTTGACCGGGGTAAAATTATTACCGTATTTGAATTTCCTCGAAATATATACAAAAGATAATGATTATGTTCAGGGGCCTAGAATTATTTATTACTTCCATTTATTTGTTGATAATTAAGTTTAATTTAGGAAAACCCCCACAAAAGGAACCACATTCCCGAATATCCGACCTGACAAAATTCACATGCGGCATTTTCATTAATAAAATGAGAAACATACTTGTATAAAACAAATCAATTTATAACGGAAACCACGAGCCTTTGTCGGAACTTTTTATAAAAATTATTTTCCTTTGGGTATCGCACTTTTAATAAAAATTATTTATTTGTTAGATAGGTTGTATAATAGGATATTGATGTATTCATTCCCCTAGATCTCATGTATTAGGCAATTTTGTTATCCCCATCCCCAAAATATGTAAATAATCCCCCCTAGACTAGGCGCATTTATTTTCCTACATGTTTACTTTCCGCACTTATTTACTGCTTTCCATATATATGCTAATTATAACTTGAAAATGATCTAGAACGGGATATCAGAATATTGGAAAATGGTAGCCAATTGCCTAATATGACTTAAACAACGATGAAGTAAGAAAACTCATCCAAACCCGAATCTCTATACTACGGTATCGTTTAGGCTAACGGATCTAGGCTGTACCGAATTTCCTGGAAGAGTTGATCCAGGTGGCGACTCTGTATAATGTAGGCTAGAGGTTTAGGCCTCGAGTCTATGGAATCCATTCCATAACAAAACACTAAGTTTTCCAAAACCCCACGCCCCATGTCACGAGGCCGGTGCCTCGCGGCAACCGCACGAGTGGAACGTTGTCCGCTCACATCTGTAATACTTTCAAAATGAACAATTTTCCTGAAGAAGTAGTTAAACTTTACTTATTTCCATTTACGCTCCGTTTTAAAGTGAAAGTTTTGTTGAATTCATTACCCCCAAATTCAATCACTACTTGGAATCAATTAGCCTAAGCTTTTCTGACTAAATATTTCCCTTTAGCCAAAATCGCAAGACTCATTAAAGAAAACACTTCCTTTAATCCGAAGGATAGTGAATCCTTATACGAAGCCTAGGAATGTTATAAGGAACTTCAGCGAGTTTGTCCTCATCATGGTTTACCCCAGAATGTGATTATGCAAACTTTCTACAATGGAATAAATTATGCAACAAGAGGAGCGATTAATGCTATGGCTGCGGGATCTCTTATGAAGAAAACTAGTCAAGAAGCCTTTGATCTTTTGGAAGATGTGAGCACGGGATTTTTACTCCCGACTCACGAGTTCGATGATGAAGCTATAATTTTTTTCCCTTGTTAGATTTTCACATTTTGCAGGGTCCTGAAATCATCTACCTTGTTTCTTTGGGCCTCATTTCCCACTTAAAAAGCCCAAATAAATGAAAAAGCCCGCTTGATAATCCATATCGTTAACGATATGGTTGATATCGTTAACGATATTACATGATATCATTAACAATATCGAACCTTTCGGTAACGACATCGATTGTGTAGACAATCAAAAAAGGCAGATCTTGCATTATTCAATGAAAAATACCCATCCCTCACCCGTAATTCGAACTTTTTTTGCCAAAACACCCTGTCAACATGCTGCCAACCCATGTTGACATTTAATGGGTGGAAAATAATGATGGGAAGATGACAAATTTGGTGGGTGAACCACCTAGACTTTTGGATTGAAGGGAGCCCATAAGGGTTGGGTTTTCTTCTCAGTAAGAAAAAGGGGGAAAAAAGGAGAGAATTCTACTGAACGAAGGTAGAGAAAAGGGAGCAAAAGGAGCTGCCATTTCCAGGTGCAAGGTGGATTGAAAACCTTTCATCATTATTCTTAAACATTTCCTACAAAAACATACAAACTAAAAACCAAATCTTTGGATCCTTAAAACACTTCTAAGATTCGAATCCAAGGGAGGAAGTAACACTTGTTCTTCCCTTTCTCATTTCAAACAAAATCCCAGAAGTTTCAACCTTCCTATCAACGGAGACTTTTAACTCTCCGTTTCCGCCGAAAACCAGCAAAACCGAACCAAAGAAACAAGGAGGACTTTTCTGGGTGTTTTCATGGACCAAACAAAGTGGATTCACATCTACTAGGTAAGCCTCTGAGTTCCTAGAGTTGTGCTTACATTTACATTCTTTTCGTTTTGAAGTTTTGTTTTGTTTTCGGTAATTATCTTTTTCTGCGCACCTTTCTATTTTTCACGATTTTCAGTATGATATTAAATATTTTTTGCTATTTTCTTTACATTAACATATTCTACACATCCTTATCTTTTTGTAATGATAAAGATCATCAAAATCTGTTAAGTATAGCAAAAGTTATGGTCATTTGAAGTTTAGAGTATGTCTTTTGCTGTGTTCTGTTGTGTTTGCATGGTAACTGCAGGTCTGGAGAGTTGATATCATTAATGACATCAAGGGATGTATTTCAATGATATCACATGATGCCCTTAATGACATCAGGCTAGAAGAATGCGATTTTGCTTCGTTTCGCTTCGTTTCGAGCCGTTTAAGCCCAGAATGACCCGTTGAGACCATCCTGAGTCTGGAAATGCATCATTAGGGGTAACAAACCTCTGATTTGTAATTATTTTAGATTTATA
>CATIWQ010260505.1:0-25329 GCA_949673415.1 Euphorbia schlechtendalii | reverse complement strand
CACACACACACACACACACATACATACATACATACACACACATGTGTGTGTGTTAGTTTTAACTTCACTGAAAAATAAGTATTATGTCTTTTAAGAATATTAGAATGAATATAATTTTTTTACTTAGGTCGTTATAATTTGTAAGATAGGTTCTTTTCTAATGGAATAGCTATATATTTCTATGTGAAATTAACGAATTTGTATTCATGAAATATGTAATAGTTAGAAATGACTACCACGAATTTTAAATAAATAGTGTATAATATTTCAAATTATTTCATTATTTTTTATTTTACTATATATATGATTGCATTAACGAACCATAGCATCAATCTTACAAAAAAATAGCTAGTGAAGAGCCAATGCAACAATATGTCATAGAAATCAATTTGAATTATATGATTAAATTTCACTTTAGTCTAGAAGTAGAGATTTGCATCAAATGAAATGTGTTAGAAGTTGACAAATCAATCCATAGAAAGAGTTGAAATCTTTAATAGTTTAAATACTAGTCTTTGGTTTAGTGGTTACCACCTCTTAGAAAATTGAAGAAGTATGTGATTATACGTTCAAACTTCACGATCAACAAAATTTGTATAAAAATGGCGCATGATACTAAAAAAACTAGAAATATGTTTTTAGGCCATTTTTTTTATGCTGAGAGTCCATCTAGTTACTAACAACTTACTAAGTACATACCACCTTAATATAATAAAGAAAAAAACCATGTTAAAAAGTGAAGTTGGATTAAAGCATTTTTGAAAGCAACCCAAAACCATTATTTTACAACACCCCATAAATGTATGAACTTTGATAGGTAATTTTCAAATGTACAAAATTTCTAAGGTTATTTTGATGTTCGCACTTGTTAGCATGAGTGGTTGCTTTAGATTCAATGTTAGGGGAACGACATGATATTCCTCCTAGTCGTATTCGTCAGTTGCTAAATTAATATAACACCATCCTTTTCCTCAAAAATAAATTGGTAGTATATGTATTATGTTTATGCAGGAGGATTGGGTGCTATGTAGAGTATTCTACAAGAACAGAGAGGCAACAGAGAGGCCAAGTAGTAGCAACAACTATGATCACACAGAATCAACAACACAAACACTTCCACCATTAATGGATTCTTACATCACTTTTGACCAGACACAACCAAAGTTATTACATCACAATCATAATCATGAGCAAGTGCCCTGCTTCTCCATTTTCTCTCCCAACCAAACCAACCTTATTTTCCCACTATTTGATCCACCATTACCTTTTACAGATCACAATAATCATGATCATAAATTCATTAAAGCTTATTTCAACCATCTTAATACCAACTATATGGATTCCAATTCCAATACTTTTATTCAACACGGTTCTCCAAGTTCTGAAAGTTTTCTATCTGAAGTTGGTATGTCTAACATTTGGACTAATGATGCTCTTTGATGTAAAACTGCTTTAGTAAGACCACTTTTTGGGTTATGTGGACTTTGTTCCTCTTTGGTATTTGACTTGTACTTGACGTAGAAAGCTTTTTTACTTATGTGCCTTTTTTACGGTTATATCATCGGTTTAAATGTACTAGATTTAAAATAGATAATCTCCAAAATGTACAATATTGTACCATATATTTATGTATCTCGGACCGAATTTGCAATTGCAAGAATTCATGAACCATAAAGGTGTAAGGTTTATGGGCAAAGAGGTCTTTACGTCTTTTGTTTTTTTTTTTTTTTGTATATATGTTCTAATTAGAAAACAACATTATCCCAAACATTAAATGTTAATAGTATATGTATGTGTATTATTATGTTCATATTGTACAAGTCTATTTTCCGTTGCTAATTAAAATTTGCAATGTAAATTTGTTACGTGGGTTTGGGTTGGGACATATAATCCCTTTTCTAACTAGAATGTGAAGTGACGACGAAGTAATATTTGAATTCTGGTTTAACACTTTTATTGATAAATTTAAAATCAAATTCATGGAATTCATTTGTAAATATAAGTTTTTGTTCTTGAAATGTTATAAATAAATATTTCAAATTCCAATTACATGGAATCATTTATGTTTTTACAAATCTTTCCAAAATAGGTAAAATTTGCAAATTCAGTTTCCTATTTTGTAGAAAAAACTTTGGATTGGTCATGATACTCTTCATAATAATAGATGTCAATGAAAACAATACTAATTGGTAATTAATTATTGTTTCATAAATTTTGTAACAATAATTAATATAATTATGAATATAACTTTTATAATTATTAATATAATAAACAATAGTTTAAGTCATGGTTTTGAAAACCAGACCAGTTTCCACCCAGTTCTCTATCTTGTCAAAGACCGGATGTTGATCAGTTGAACTGGCTAGTCAGACCTGATCAAATCGGAAATTGATTACTCCAATCGACCGGTTCACTTATCCTTGTTAAGGATAATGTTTTCTAATTTTTTTTGTAATAGGCAAGAATCGAACCCAAGACCTCCTGCTTGTTATCCATTATACCTACCACTCAACTACAATACTTATTTTATATATATTTGTATTATATTGCTTTTATCATATATATATAAAACTTTTACTTAGTTTAAAATTACGTATTTACTTTATTTATTTAATGTATTGTGTAAATAAATTCACTATATCTTATTTAAATAATATTTTTTCAATTTTTAAAAAATTCGGTTCGATCAACGATTTAATCCGGTTGAACCTTAAATCCATGAACCACCCTCTTCACCGGTTCGTGATCGGTCCGGTTCTGAAAACCATGGTATAAACAATTTGTAGTCTCTTAAGATCTAGTTTGAGATCACTCATAGCCTAGATGGTAACATGTTGACTTCATATTTTTCAACTCAGATAGTGCTCAAGACCCATTTTTTAACATAAGCAAAACATTATTTAATTTTTTTTTAAATTAAATAAAATCTCCTACTTGCTTACTTAACCTTGTCTTAGACCTCATAAATCAATCAATCATTAGAATCTAAACAAGTGTTCTGAAAATTTCAGCATAATCTGGAATTAACCAAAAATTCACTTGTATTAATTAACCTTGATTTATATAAATATATACGGCCACGCCATTACCATAATAAAAGCTACATATGCGTATTTCAAATATAAAAATCGCTTCAATCACAAGCAAGAAATTTAATTATTCTACTTATAGTGGCAGATATTTAATTTTTGTTGTCCCATACTATAGAATTGTTTTTTGGCATTAAATATTCGTGACGAACATAAATTATGCTGTGCAATAAACTTGTTATTTTATAAAAGTCAAATTCAACGGCAATAGCATGTTCTTTTTACTTGATTACTCTTTTAATAAGGTTGGAAGTACAAAAACAAAGATTTGAATTAATTTCATCGCTGTCCATTATATTTGACTTTGAAAATGTGTAAATGTTGCTTAAATTTGAGTAAAATTAAACTTGTTTAAGTAACTTTTGAACAAGTTAAAAGGGTAAAATTAATAAATTTAAAAATATGATACTTGTTTCATTGTTTTTTAAAAGGAGTTCGTGTAATTTTATTTTCACATGTGATATTAAAGGATAAATTTGTACACTTTTATCAAATTTATAGGTTTAATTAGAACTTTTAAATTTTAAGATGATATCTGATATTTAATCTTATATATTTAGTCTAATATATTTGACTATATTCAGGAGTACTATGCTTATACAAAACTCTAAATAAAATTATCATTCGTACCTATAAATTTGTTGCTATCATTGGTTGCATTAAATTAATCGAATTACCAATTAGGTAAGCAGAAAAATGATGTCCGAGGTTGACAAAATTCTCTATTTAATTTCAATAACTGCCCCCAACTTGTCTTCCAAGTAATTTTCTCTTACATTTTAGGCTACGTTGTCTATTAAGCAAAGATAGCTTTTTTATATTAATTAAAATTTTAAAAAAACTAATGTTTGAATTCAAATTCCAAAAAAACTTATTGAGCTAATGAATTTTGGTGTGAGAATCGAGAAGGTATATTTTGTTGTGGCATGACTAGAATCCAGAAAAATAAAATAAAATCTGCCTGTTTCTATATTGTTGAAGTTAGGCAAGCTGAAATTGCAGATCAACACAGTTCCAGCCGTTCATCACACCAACATCAGCAGAATTTATCATACAACCACAACACACATAATTCTAGCCTCCACAATTCTGTTATAATAGAATTGCTCTAGAAGTTTCATAGAGGATCCACTTGGTTGTAAATATATAAGAAAGTTAGTTATATTTTCCAAATATGAAAAATAGATAGAGAATTTGTTTTTCTCTTTTCTTCCCTAAAATTGTAACTCGGTTGATTTTCAATACAGAATTCCGAAGCTTTCTTTCATGGTATCAGAGCTATGGCTAGGAAGAAGAACAAAGTTGTAAGCAATGGTGATCCTTACAGAGCTGAGGTAGATCCTGAGCTTGAAATTTCAGATCAAGAAGTTCCAAGAAGAAGCAGTTCGAATTTAGAGAATCCTGGCCAAATTTTGATCAATTTCCAGTTGTTAGGAAGTTCAAACTACCTGTCATGGAGGAATTCAATCACTAGAGCCCTCACAGTAAAAGAAAGGTTGCAGTACATTTCAGAAGATCAAGAAGAATATGAAGAGGGGACTGCTGAATACAGAAAGTGGAAAAGAACAGACTGCATGGTCACTAGCTGGATCTTGAATTCAGTTTCAAAAGAACTTGCAGAGGCTTTCACTTATGTTTCTTCCTCCGCAAAGTTGTGGAAAGCACTCAAGCATAGGTTCTGTGAAAGCAATGGGCCTCTACTCTACAAATTGAAGAGAGGCATCAACCTTCTAGAGCAAGGAGAGTACACTGTATTACAATATTTCAACAAACTGAAAAGAATGTGGGATGAGATTATGCTACTCAGGCCAATTCCTGGATGTAGATGTGGAGCAGCTCGAAAATGCGATTGTAATGCCTTTACAAGAATCTACGATCAAGAGCGAGAAGATAAGCTAATCCAGTTCTTAATGGGACTTAACTCCTGTTTTGATCAAGTCAAAAATCAGATTTTACTCATGGATAGCTTGCCAAGCATGGACAGAGCTTACTCAATGGTCTGCAGGATTGAAATGCAGAGTGAAGTTTCAAATGAGAAGGCAATGGAGATGGCAAACTATATTGCGAATTTTTTAACAACACAAGGCAAGAAGTATGAGGCAGTGCAGAACTACTCTAGAATTGACAAAAGCAAACTCAAATGCAATTTCTGTAATGGGATAAAGCATACAAGGGAAACCTGCTTCAAACTTGTTGGTTATCCTGAGTGGTGGGGTGAAAGAAGAAGTAGGGGCAGAGGAGGAGGTAAAATTCTTCCCTCATCTTCTCATGCTAACTAAAGTTCTGTGAATTCTACAGATTTTGGGAATCAAGAAGTATCAGGTGATGGATTGAGTCAATAGGCCATGAACAGAATGATATAAGAAATGTACTACAAAGTGATGAAAGGGAAAGAAGTCATGTAGGAGTCACCAATACAGCAGCAGATGAATGATTTTGGGGCTTTTGTTGGTTCTTCCGGTAAGCTAGATAAATCTCATTTTACATGGATCATTGACAGTGGTGCAAGGGCTCACATGAGCTTTCAAAAAGAGTTATTTTCTCATTTAGAGAATGTAAAAAACCAGCATTTCATTCATCCACCTGATGGACATAAGAGACTAATTTCGCATGTTGGTAATATAGCACTAGCAAAAGGGTTCATCATGGAGAAAGTCTTATATGTACCTGATCAAATACAATCTAATATCTGTGGGTCAACTGTCTAAAGATAATGGCATAAAAGTAACATTCTGTGCATCTCATTGTTACCTACAAGACCAGAAGAGTAAAGCTATAAAGGTAGTAGCTTGGATGACAAATGGCTTATATTGCTTGGATTAAAGCTCTTTTGCACCTGAAGTTTTGAATTCTTTTTCAATTTGTAATTCGGTGACTAAAACCACAGATTGTAATAAGGAGATTAGCGAATCTTGGTATTTGAAACTTGGTCGTGCTTCTTTCAATAGTTTGTGTCATATCAAAAGTATCAAATTGGATTTTTCTGATTTACAATGTGATGTTTGTCCTAGAGCAAAACAACACAGATTCAGTTTTCACAAAAGCTGTATTACAACAACTCAGAAGTTACAAATGATCCATGTTGAAATTTGGGGTCCTTACAAGCAACCCACATTGACTGGTGTAAGATTTTTCCTCACCATAGTTGATGATTTCACCAGGGTTACTTGGTTGTATCTCATACAACACAAGAGTGAGGCAGGAAATGCATTAGAGCATTTTCTAAATTTGGCTGCAACATAATTTTCTGCAAGAATTTAGGTGGTGAGAAGTGATAATGGGGGTGAATTCTTGAATTCACAATGCAGAGAAATGTTCTAAAAAAAGGCATCATAAACCAGAGAACTTGTAGTTACACTCCTCAACAGAATGGAGTGGTGGAGAGAAAACACAAGAATCTCTTGGAGATTACAAGAGCCATACTGTTTGCTCCAAATCTGCCTCTGAAGTTTTGGGGAGAAGCTGTACTCTTTGCAACAAGTATCATCAATGCTTTACCTACAAAAATACTTGATTGGCAATGCCCCTATGCCAAGTTCTATAGAAAGGAACCAGATTATGATAAGTTCCAAGTGTTTGGTTCTCTATGCTTTTACAAAAAATTGCCAATGACAGATAAGTTGGCAGTAAGGGCAAACAGAAGCATATTTCTGGGATTTGCACTAGGATAGAAATGTTACAAGCTATATGATTTAGAAGCATAGAAAATGGTAGTCTCGAGGGATGTAGTCTTTCATAACAAATTCCCATTTAAAAAAATAGATGATATAGAAGGAAGAGAGGCAAGTCAAGATGACAGAAGTGGAAATTCAAACACAGAAATGCAAGAAGTGAGGAGATCCAGCAGAGAAAGACATGCTCCAGTCTGGTTAAAAGACTATATCAATCAAACATCTGCCTCAGATCATTTTGGTTTTTTAACCAAGATAATACAGATCAAAGAACCTACAAGTTACAATGAAGCTGCACAAGATCCCAAGTGGATCACAGCAATGCAACAAGAGTTAGATGCTTTGGAGTTAAACAACACATGTCAACTTTGTCAACTGCCACCTGGGAAAAGGGCCCTAGCTAGCAAGTGGGTCTACAAGGTGAAATATCTACCTACTGGAGAAGTGGAAAGGTACAAAGCCAGGTTAGTAGCCAAGGGCTATAATCAAGTTCATGGAGTTGATTATTGTGATTCTTTTAGTCCAGTAGCCAAAACTGCTACTGTCAGACTATTCTTGGCTATTGGGGCAGCTAGGCAATGGGAAGTACATCAAGAAGATATGAACAATGCATATCTGCATGGTCATATTGAGGAAGATATATATCTTCAACCGCCTGCAGGTTACACTAAAGCAACAAATGGCCAGGTTTGTAAGCTGATAAAGTCCCTTTATGGATTGAAGCAGGCAGGGAGACAATGGCACAAGGAAATTTCAGATAATTTGCAGAGAATAATATTCAACAGATCCATGAGTGATCATTGCCTTTTCACCAGGAGAAAAGGGTCAAATTTACTCTGTTTACTAATCTATATTGATGACATCTTGCTAATGAGTTCCAACATAGATTTAGTAAAAGAGACAAAGGCTCAACTACACTCACTGTTTACCATTAAAGACTTAGGTCCTGCAAAGTATTTTCTGGGAGTAGAGATGGCACAGAGCAGAGAATGAATTTTTCTGTCCCAAGTTAAATATATAACTGATATGTTGAAAGATGCCAAATTACAGGATTGTAAAGCAGCCAACAGTCCTTTTGATCTTAGCAACAAATTGTCAAGTGAAGGAAAGGCACTTGATGATCCAGAACCATATAGAAGGTTGGTGGGGAGGTTATTATACCTGAATTTCACAAGACCAGACATATCTTACTGCACACAGCAGTTAAGTCAATTTATGTAGAGTCCCTGTGAAGAGCACATTACAACAGCAACAAAAGTATTGAAATACTTGAAGGGCACTCTACATCATATGGGTTGTTCTACCCATCAAATAATCAAATGAAGCTGCATGGCTATTGTGACTCAGACTGGGGTGGATGTCAAACAACAAGGAGGTCTCTAACAGGTTTCTGTATTTTCCTTGGAGATGCACTAATCTCATGGAAAACTAAGAAAAAAGCAGTTGTAAGCAGGTCCTCAACCGAAGCTGAATATAGAAGCTTAGCACAGACATGCTGCGAAGTAAGGTGGCTAACCTTTTTAATGAAAGATTTATCTGTTCCTATTGAATTGCCCATACACCTACATTGTGATAGTCAGTCAGCTATATCCATTGCCAAGAATCCTATCTTGCAAGAAAAAATGAAACATGTGGAACTTGATCTCCACTCTATTAGAGATATGATTGCAGAGGGGTTCATTAACACACCACATATCTCCACCCACCTACAAGTTGCTGATATGCTGACCAAGCCAAAAAGCTACCAGAACATGGCTCCATTTCTCAAGAAGATGTTACTCACTCCTTTGTCTGCAGTTTTAGCTCGAGGGGGGTATGTTGAAGTTAGGCAAGCTGAAATTGCAGATCAACACAGTTCCAATCGTTCAACACACCAACATCAGCAGAGTTTATCATACAACCACAACACACATAATTCCAGCCTCCACAATTCTGTTATAACAGAATTGCTCTAGAAGTTTCATAGAGGATCCACTTGGTTGTAAATATATAAGAAAGTTATATTTTCCAAATATGAAAAATAGATAGAGAATTCGTTTTTCTCTTTTCTTTCCTAAAACTGTAACTCAGTTGATTTTCAATACAGAATTCCGAAGCTTTCTTTCATATATTTGAAACTCTTATCTTACTGTTGAATTTGTTTTTATAACACTGTATGATACTTATTTGTAAAAAAAGTTAACAACAAACTTAAAATAAAACAAAATCTCGAAATTTAAACACTGTATAAAATCTCGAAATTTGTTTAAGTAAAGCAAAAAAACAAACATTATATCATAAATTTAAATAGTTCACTTTATTCATGATATCATATAATATAAAATGAATATTGGCAAAAAGAAAAGTGAACTCACAGTAAAAAATACATTAAATATAATAATCATTTTTTTAAGAGATAGAATAGGCATTTTATTTCTTTTTTTATTTTGGCATAATAATAGGCATTTTGACAAGGTGTAAGACAAATAATCTTATCTTATAAATATTGTAACTTTGTAATACTACAAACATTGTCGGATGAAGCCATTTTTTTAATTTTACATTATGGGTTAACAATTATGCACTGATATTTATAGAAAAAAAACTAGTATACTCTGAAATAGCCACAAAAAAAAAAACAAGTTAATTTATATTATAATTTTTCTCAGTATGTGGTACTTAAATAAAAAAAACCTAAACAGCAATAATAATGATGATAAGACTTTTGCTTTACACTTATATTCCCATATTTGACGAATGTTAATCTGAATTTTTCTTCTTCTTTATAATTTGCTTACTGAATTGAGTATATTAAAAAAGTTTGATGACTTTCTTATTTATTAACGATTTTATTGGCAAAATGATTGCGATTGCTGTTGTTATTTGTTGTTACTGTTCATTATTGTGATTTGTTGTTGCTATTCATTAACTTATCCCTACTTAGTGTTTGGTGAAATAAATTTAAAATTGCGGTTAAAAGTATAAAAAGATTGCAATGAAATTATTAAATTCAAATTAAATAGTCTTGCATATTAATAATCACCTCGAATGAGAAAATCAAGTAATACTAATGCAAATAACAAATTAAAAAAAATATTTGCTTGGTAGAATTTTCTGGAATCACAGAACATATTTTAATTAAACTAATAAATGAAGTAAATTTTTAAAATAAAATAAATTAAATTAAATTGTCAAAGTAACTATTATAGTTCGATTATAGTTAATAAAATAAAAAGCAAACAGACATATTAAATTAATCAATTCCAAAAATTGAAGAAATAATCATAAACGAATTATAAAAGGGTAATTACGATAAAAATGACTCAAAGCACAAAACGAGTCTACAAAAGTTGTAATTTTGTGTGATCTAAAAATGAGCTAAAATCAAGGTAAAATGAAACCTCAAAGTGAATTTTACAAGTAACAAAGCATTTAATTTAAGTCATTTTCTTTTCTTAAAAAGAAAAAAACTTTTTTTTACCTGGCCACGCGGGACCGAAGAGTCATTTGAGAATTGAGATAATAAACATTAATCCTTATTAGGATACACCATGAAACAAATTATTAAATAAGATCAATGATGAATAAAGAAACGTATATAACTTTGAGAAATTATATTAGGGACCGGGTCGTATGAACATTTTTTCATGTATGGATGATATGTGTCTCATGAAACATTAAAATAATAGAAAATAATAGTATAAAGTAATTGTACAGGACACATGTCATCCATGCATGAGAAATGTCCTTACGACCCAGTTCTTAAAATAATTTCCCATATAACTTGAATTTTTTACATAAAGTCATGTGTTCTAAATACCCTCCTTCAAATACATGACATTTTTATCACTTGTTGAAAATTGTGACACATGTCATATATCGAGAATGTGAAATTATAATAAAGGTGGATGTTTGAGAACACTTCTCCCCCATTTTAATAATTTTCGGGACACATGTCATTCATGGAAAAGAAGACTCTTCAAACACCAAATTCGATTTATAATTTTCCATTGAAAGTGAGACAATTAAAATACTAACTCCATGTAAAATTTTCGTATATGATATAGGTATAACCACTTATTAGTATTTTCTTTTCTCAAATTTTTAATATTTTCTCGATTGGAGAAAGCGCAACTTAATAATAATGTACAACTAGTAAATTATAAATACGAAAAAAAATCTTAAATAAATAATAAATTATTTATCGTGACTTAACCGTCCATTACAAGTCTCTTTAAAACCGTATGTATAGTCTAGGTATAATAACCGTATGTAAATACATTAGACACGCAATTATATATCTTAAACCGTATATCCCCACTCACTTCACTCACTGAATGTCTTTCTCTCTCCTCCCCGCCCTTGTTTCTCTCTCTAGAAAGCGACCTTCTGAATGGATTTAAGAGCCGCTGCTGCTTTCAATTCGCCTTCGTGTTGAGATTTCAAATCCTATGCCATTACCTCAACTTGCAATTTCAGTTTTTTAGATCTTTTTGTTTCCGGTTCGGATCCTCCGATATTGTTTTCTTCATTCCGTTTGCCGTCTCTATTTCCATGAAGCTCTGATTGAACTTTTTTGCGCGTTTGAGGTGAGTTTGTTTCGTTTGTTTTGTGAAAATATGGAAGAAACGCTGAATCTTGAGCTGTACTTTTGGAGTTGGTTGAGAAATGTTTGTGGTATTGGTGGTTTAGATTCAATATGAGTAGTTTCTTGTTGTTTGGTTACCGAACGGATTGGATTTTTGTTCGTTTTCTTGTTTTTGTTTCCAATGCTTATGGTATTTGTAGATCAGTGAGGCAAATGACAGTTTTGCCCCTTAGATTGGCTTCTCTTTCCATTTAGATGGTAGGGGAGCAGTTCGTGAGATTCGTAATGCGGTGGAATCTTTGATTCTGTTGATTTGATTCAAAGTTGAATTTCATTTAATGGATGGAACTGTCAGCTGTTCTGACGTATCAATATGCCATAGCGCTTGCTTTTACTTGTAACTTTTCTTCGTTGGGAGTTGCCTAGTTCTGTCTTTCATAAGCAATGCTATAGAGTGGAGTTAGAGATTGAAATTGGAGATATGATAACCTATGGTTAGAAAGCTCTCTGCTTGGTTTTGTGTTGGTTTGATTTTGATCCCTTCTTTATTTCTGGATAGATAATTTGGGCAGTTCTTATATAGTTTGTAATGAGCTGAAACCAATAGTCATTGTTCAGCCATTAGTCACATTAATCAGAATAAAGATTATTGAGGTATGTGGGTTTAGTCTCTTTACTTCAGCCAGAAATTGTGTTTTTAATTGTAGAAACTAGAAACTACTTGATGGGAATAATTCTGTTAGGAAAACACAAGAAATGTTTCTTTTGTTTCTTTAGTTGGCTATTCTTCACATCTCATAGTATCAATCAATAATCATACATGAAATTTCCCTAATCAATGCTTCTTCTTTGTTTGCAATTTTTTGGTCCAAAATAACATTTTATATTATTTTTTTATTATGTTCAGTGTTCCATGGATTTCGATAATAGTGTCCCTGCTGATGCACTTGAGCCTGGCCATCCAAATGGCATTCACGAGCAAAGTCATCCCTTTGGAGAGGATGCAATTTCAAACGGTGTAAATGGGACTGAAGGGCTAACTGTTAATTTAGCAAATGCATCTATTTCAGAAGATGCCGCTACTAATACTTCATGTACTGGTGAGGTATTGGAGGAGTCAAATGTGCATGTGAGCACCAATGGACAAACTGATTCTAAGGTAAGCCGTTCTGACCTCTGAGAATTGTTGTACTTGTTTGGTTAATGGTTCATCGATAGAACAGAGGATAATCAGAAATCTGTTAACTCTGTCATACAGAAAGAGGAAGGAAAAGGTGCGATTCATTCAAAACAAGTCAGATCACTAAAGGGTCCTGGAAAGAGCAAGAACGAAAAGCTACCAAATTCAAGAGTTGGCTCAGCTTCTCAAGTGAAGAAGGGCAGTGATGGTAAAGTTGCTCAGGTGCCGTCTGCTGTCTCAAATGGTTTGAAGAGTAAGTCATTTAATGAGAGGCAGATGTTGGCTTCACAGGTAAGTATATATGCTTACATATTTAAAGTTTCAAGGTTGTCTACAGTTTCACTGCATCTCTGAAAAGTTGCTTATATTGTGCATTTGTTTTTGTATCTTCCTAGCAGCATTCTGGAAAGTCTGATGCTACATCCTCTGAAGGCCAGATGTATGCATTGTTTATTCATATTACTTTTCTCTGTTAATTGCACTTGAATAAAGAGGACATGTAAAGTTATAAAACCGTCAGAAATTTAAAAGCACCTTGGTAAATCACTGCCTTTTAATCCAGCTCTTTGTGAATTGTGGTTTCCTTGATACAGGGAGAGGATAAAAATGAAAGCGCCAAAGAAAGGACCTCCTCTTAAAGCTGAAGGAGACGGAGAAGCTTCTACGTATCCTTTTCCACATAAAATTTCAGATTTTCGAATTATTGATAGAATTGGTCTTCTGCATTTATTCCTTACATTGTACTTGTGATATGAATTAATTTTTTCATCCTTAATTATTCTCTAGAAGTCCTACTGCAGAGGATGCCAAACCTCGCAAAACTGGTAATCTCCCCAACTATGGTTTTAGCTTTAAGTGTGATGAACGAGCTGAGAAAAGGAAAGAGGTTAGTTTTGTTTTTGAATCATTCTCGATCTATGTCGGCTGTGCCAGTGTCAAGATAACTCAATCTCCATGCTATTATGTTGAACAGTTCTATACTAAACTCGAAGAAAAAATTCATGCAAAAGAAATGGAAAAGAATACCATTCAAGAGAAGTCCAAGGTTTGTACAGTTCCTAGTTATTGTTGCATGATGGTTTTGAAGTGTTTGAGATCTACCATTGAAAATACTCAATCCTTATTCCTTTTACAGGAATCTCAAGAGGCTGAGATCAAGATGCTGAGGAAGAGCTTGAATTTTAAAGCAACACCAATGCCAATTTTCTACAAGGAGCCTCCACCACCTAAGGTGGAGCTAAAGAAGGTTAGTCTGTTTTCTAGTATTGATATTCATAAACTTATTGTATGCGTTCAAACAGTTGACCGGATTGAGGTTTGTTTTCAGCATCCTGTTTAGCTAAATTATGTATGAGTTGGTGAAAATCTTGTCTCAGGACAATAATTATTTATTTCAATTATATGGCTAATTTGTTGTTTTTCCTTTTCCCTTTTTTTGTCACTGTCAAATTGTTTTTTTAAAAATTGTTTCAGTGTAATTTGTTTATAGTTATGCTCCTCTGCTCCTTTGTTGTATACGTAATAGATACATTAAGAGAAAAGGAGACTAATTCCAAGTTAAATTTATGCCACAAGATATCTCATTAAGAGTGGAAAATGGGAAGATCGACTTTTTATTTTGTTCAGTTGTTGCTGGATTTACCATTGCTAACTTACCTTTGCAATTCATTGATTATCGTAAAGTCTTCTCTAAGTATCTTGTATTTTCCGGGTCAATATCTGACACCATATAATTTTCAAAGGTTGGCGGAGTTAATTCCGACTAGGTAGTTAAATGTTCTGCTCTTTTCTGTTATTTCCAATTTCTACAGCAAAAATTTTATACATGTCTAATTTGATAAAATTATAAGGAGCAAACCAATGTTATCAAAGATTTTGTCTTGGACTAATATCCGGGCAGTTACCAACATATACATGTAATACATTATTCCTAATAGTTAATTTGTTCATTGATAGTGTCTGACTATATATAAAAATCTTTATTGGACATGGTTTTGTTTTCTTGCTTTGATGCAGATACCCACAACGAGACCAAAATCTCCCAAGCTAGGCCGAAAGAAAAGTCCAACTGCAGATTCTGAAGAACCTAATGGCCAGAGCATTAAACCGGGCCGGCTAAGTCTGGATCAGAAGGTGTCGCTGAATACCGTCGCTAAAGGACCTTTACCTACCCAATCAAAGAAGCCACAGAGAAAGTCGCTCCCTAAACTGCCTTCCCAAAAGACCAATTTGCCCCACACAACAATCGTCGCTAAAAGTGCATCACCTGAAGCAGCAAACGAGGAAAACCCCATCCTTACAATTGAAACAAACGAAAGTGCTGCTCCAAAATCCGACAATATCGAAATCACAGAAGAGGAAGAACCTATTCCAACAGATGCTCATTAAGCAGAATCGACGATATATATTCAGGTCAGTAAATAAGCGGTCAAGGTACGAAATCATCCCCGACAACAAAAACCGAGCCGTGAAACGATAATTCATGTCGTGTTTGTCAATAGTTCAGCAGCATTGGTTGTTTTTGTGTGTGCTTACTTTTTTGAATTTCAAGGTTGCTGGTCTGCTTGCATCATTTTGTATGTTATTATTTCGTGAAAAAATTTATCCTTTATTTATGTTGTTAAGCATCCTTTATTTGCTTGCTTTTTTTGAAAGTATTTTTTTTCGAAATTTTTGCATTCGTCTTAGCTAGAGTTTCAAAGTAATCGAACTTTTGCTTTGAACCCATTCTATTGAACGTTGTTGTGGAAGCCTGGTTTGATGTTTATGGTGAATCATCTTTGCGTTCTGTACGAGTCGAAATTCGATTCGGAATGTCATGCCTAAGTGGTTTCTTTTTTGTCACATTAAGGAGTTTAATATTGTGGTTAAAGCTTTATTTATGTAGCTGCAATAAGAGCTTATTCTGTTGTTTGATGGCCAGTGGTTCATCTTCGGCTTCCTTTTTGTTCATCGCCATTTTGTAGATTTAAGCATACGAAATTAAAATATAACCCTTTATACAGAAATGAGTACTAGAAAATATTTGCTTATATCTCACATCTCATGATTTCGAAGCAGCCCTTTTAAGAAAATAAATACTGAAGTTAAAAAAGATAAGTTTTGGGAAACACTTCCTGAATTAATTCATTTATGCAAAAATAGACGAGGAGCTAGTAAGTCTATAAACTAAGGGTGTGTTAGGAATTCTAAAGCACGAAAGAATTCAATTGATTTCAGTTCATTTTATACACAAAAGTTCCAAAACGTGCCCCAAATAGTATTTGTTACCATTTACAGGAATATCGAACACCCGGGTAAAAACGCGAGCATGATCATCACCATTGTGTGTTTTCCTAATCACATGCCAACATTGCTCTTTTACATACTCTTTATGTTTTCATATTATTGCTTCTCATCTCATCTGCACAATTTCCCAAAGTGCCATTACGTAGTGGGCTGGTAAGACTTTATAAGGCTGGGCCAGGTCAGCACCAAGCAAAGTATTGAGGCTAGCAAACATGTCTATTTAACAAAGGAACCATGAAACTCAAACTCAACATGCATTCTAAAAAAGTTTCACTCTATTGCTAATGAAATTCTCTAGTCATGAGAAGAGTATCAACCACTAGTATTAGAAATTCACCACTTTCAAAAGATTTAAAATGCAATCTGAAATACAAACGAAATGGATGAGAAATTTTGTGAAGTTCAACGTTTCATGTAACTATTTTGTTAACCAGAAGCTATGTATAGTTGATTATAAATAATCAATCAATTAGTATGATGAATTGAAAAAACTACTGCTTAAATTGAACTTGGTATTCCTTCATGGTCAATTGTCAAATAGATACTCAATGCTATTACTAAGACTTTATTTCACATATAAATTATAATAAATCAACTATTTCTATTTTTAAAATTTCATTAGTAAATTTTACTTTTCTTTATTATCATTTATGAATTCCTATCAAAAAAATATATGAATTTCTATTATTGTTGATTTCCATGCATATATGACATCATATTACAGATTACAAATGTGATGTTGGTCATTTTGGCTATAGTTAAATTGGATTAGAATATACTTAAAATGCAATTTTAACCTTTTGGAAAGAAAATGCACGTCTGTCTTTTCCTTATCTTTCTTCCAATATTCTCAAAATATTCTCGATTTTTTTTCTGCATAACATAAAGAGAAAGAGCAAGTCCAAACATTTCGCCTTTTTCATTTCTCAAATCTCATTTTGCAGGATCTACAATGTTTTTTTTCCACTTATCTTCCCCATTTTCCATTCCCCAAATCAAATTCACTTTAAAAAAATAATATTTTATTATTAAACTAACATAATGATAACAAAACAAAAACTAAAAATCATTAAAAGTAAAAAATAATATTATTTTATTTAATTTTCGCAAAATATAATATTACTTTATTCAATTATCCAAATATGAAAAATATCATATAAGAATTGTTGGACTTAACCATTCACCTTTGTTTTAAAGAATTCTACAAAATGAAGAAACATTGAACTTGCACTAGGTAGCCACGTGTCTTCTCCCAGAAATACTTATTTATCAAGTTAAAATTTTACTTTTAATATAATTAAATTTAATATTTTATATTGACTATAATGCTGACATGATATTACTAGCCTGTAACAACAAATACTTTTTTTCCACAATTGGTCACCTATGATAAAATAAATGAATTTGAGAATACTATCATTAATAATATCTTGTACGTAATATTAAGCTCTATCGTTATTGTATAGTAAAAGGACTACAATAGTACTACATTTCTTATTCGAATATCAGATCCATTGAACATGAGCACTGTTTTTAGCCCATTTGCAGCCTCTTCCCCATGTGACAACATTAAATGTGTGAATGTACAAACGTACAATTTCACATGGGTTTGTTGTAACAGAAACAGTGATATGATATCATACCATTGGCAACATTTCTCGATAGATACAATGTATCATCTTCTTTTATTTCCCTCTGTTCGGATTTAGGGTAATTCCAATGGTTCCTCATTTTGGAGAAATCCTTAAAATAGAGAATGAATATGAGGAATGATCAAGTTTAACCATTTCTCATGTAGTATATCTTCAAAATGGGGTTCCCTATATGGGAATCCTATTTTGAGGAATGGTTATTATATTAGTAGTTTTCTTAGATTTGATTTAATTTAATGTATTTAATATTTTTTTATTATTGGGAATAGATTTGATGTAAAGAAATTAATATAATAATAATAATAAAATATTATTACTTTATTGGAATCTGAAATGACGAATGGAAAATGAGGAAGATGGTTGGAGCAAAAATACTGTAGATCCGGTAAAATGAGGTTTGAGGAATGGAAAATGGAGAAAATTATTGAACATGCTCTTAGGCCTTTTATGAATAGTGAACCTAGGCATGAGCACACGTCGAATCCCGCTTATATGGGATGAGTTTGAGTAAGAAAATTATGATATAAACTCGGTCCAGCTTGGTCTGAATATGTCGTGGCTTGACCAACATATTGGATTAGGTAAGTTTGATCCACCATACCCAGTATATAAAATAGTGAATTTACTATATATGATTTCAATATAATACATTTATTTTATTTTTAAAATAATATAGATACTAAATTTAATATGTTACATATAAATAAGTATTTTTTAAATATAATAAATTTCTTTTGAGAAAAATTTGTTAGTTAATTCATGGGCCAGGATTTTGATTTAATTATTTATAAAATAAATAACTTTTAAATAGGTTGAGCCGGAGCTATTAAATTTTTGGTTATGCTGACCGAAACCTGACCATGCTCAGGTCAAATGAATAAAGTGAAAAAAACTTATAGAGCTCTCAATTTGAAAAAACAATGCTCCTTATGTTGAGGCTAAAAATGTACAATATTCGTCAATTCATTTATAATTTTTTTTTGTTAGATTCATGAATTCATTCATTTGTCCAACCAAAAATGAAAATCCCAAAGTAATAAAATTAGTAATTGGGATGATGAGAAAGATTTGACAAGATATGTTTCCTCTTTATTGGATTCCTAATCAATTATTTTTCCAACCACTTTAATATTCTATCAACTCTTTTCATTCATATTTTGTTGATATGCATTTCACTTAGACACCATAATAATTAATTATAATAATAAAATAATTCAACAACTAGTGAATACATAAATATGGGAAATCAACAAGTAATCTTAAATATTCCACAAACCGTGTAGGAAACATGTAATTTTTAGCAAATAAAAATAATAAATGGGGAAATGGAATTCACAAGTAAAAGACTGCAAATTAATTCTCTCACATAACTTATTAGCCTAGCAACGACAATAAATTCCTAATTCCTACACCTTCCCAAAGGCCATTTTCAGTTCAAGCAAGACAACACGGTACTAAATATTGAGTAACATGTCCGGATTCTAGTAGCAGATATTGACACGGAAATTACAACTAATTTTTTTGTTTTTTTTTACTTTTATTTCTAATTAGAAAAGAAATTACAACACAAAGGGCAGATACAGATTTTCATTGAAAGATAGAAAAAAAGGGGCTACAAAAATACAGTCTATGAGCGAAAAAGATAACAATGTCCGAGGAAAAAAAGGGCTCGGAAAAAAGGGGTAAAAAACAACCTCTTCCTTGAAGAAAAAAAGGTTGTAATGGCAGAACACAATAACCAGCTGCCAAGCCAAAGCCCTAGAACACGAGACACAGTTTATCCTTAACGACTCAAACCGCCAAATCGCAACCACTAAACCGGACTAAATCCCGTCCTTACCCTTTGAGTCAAACAGACTCGAGACAAAATGAAACGAAACCTAAAACCTAACCGTCATGTCTGAAAAACACTGAAGATAATACTAAAGACACTCACGCAGTCACAGTTGACATATGCTTTGACTTGGAACAGGAAACAATATTGAAGACCTGAAAAAGGTAGAACCCAGTTGACTGTAATCTCAAGTGGTTGACTTTTTGACCATCACTGACCAACCAAACCCTCGCCCTTGGTACGAGGTAAAAAAATAGTCTGTAACAGGTCGAAACCTGTAAAAAAGGAGTCGAAAGTCGCCGCTACGAGGAAAAAGGAACTGGGTTCTGAAAAAGGCGGAAACTTTGAAACTAAAACGAACCAAACCACTGATTTTCCTCTTTGTGTTTTAGGAAAGAATATCGCACCTCCATAAACGCTCAACGAGCAAGTCGATAGAGCTAGAACTGATTCCATTGCAGTTTTGGAGATTCAATCCTTGGAGAGTTTTGCCCATTTTCAAAAGGGAAATTACGCTTTTATCCGATACCATGGAGCAACTGTATACCGAAAAGATCTGAAGATTGAGCTGCTTCGAGCGAGAGAGTGTCGCGATCCCGGAATCCGAGACGGCACATTTCGACACATCGAGATCACCGAGCAAGTAGCAGTTCTCAGCAACGGCGGCCAAGGTCGAATTGGTAATTTTCCCGCATCCATCGAGATTCAAGACTTCGAGAGTCCAGCCGTGCTGCGAAGTCAACTCCAAGACCGCTTTGTCGGACAGGTTGGCGCAGCCGCTGAGGTTGACTTTCACGAGACCAGTGCTGGAATTCTCGAGCAATGGTAAAAACCCAGCGTCAGTTACTCCCTGAAGCCCGGATAGTTCGAGATTTTGCAGTTTAGGGCACACTTTCCCCAAAAGGGCGACACTACTGTCGCTAAAGCCAGGGCAGTTGCGAATAGTCAACGATCGTAGCGATTCGCATGGGGAAAATTCAAATTTGGTAACCGCAAGATTCAGATCTCTGTATCCCAAACAGTTGACCAAAGAAAGAGTTTTCAACTGTGCACCGCTTTTTAACAGGGACCCGAATAACCCGAGTTGGGTGATCCTATGGCATTCCTCCAATTGCAGGGTTTCTAGCGAAACGGCAGATTTTGTGAAAGAGACAAGTCCACAATCAGACAAGAAAGCGCTTTTGCGAAGTGAAAACTGCCTTATGTTGGGGCAGCCCTTTCCAACAGCTTCGAGCCCCGCATCTGTCATTCCTCGGCAAGAAACAACGAGAAATGACTTCAAACTCTGCAAGCCACGGCTGTTTCCCATGACCCAAAAGCCCCTCTCACTAACATTCGGCAGGTCGGTCAGGGCTAGATCGGTAATTGTCTTGCCATAGTGCCCAATAACAGCGAGCGACACATCGGTGATGTTCAAAGATTGAAGCTTTACCTTTGCAAGGGCACAAGTGGGAGAAGATACGAGGCCTGCGATTCCTTGATCGCTGATAACAGGGCAGCTTTTAACTGAAATGGATTTCAAATTGGCGCAATATTGGCTGACAGCTTGGAGGCCTTCGTTTCCGATGTTCGAACACGATTCGATGGTCAGATCGGTCAAATTAGGGCAACTCTTCGCCACAGCAATCAAACCCTTGCTGGAAATCGCGGGGCAGCCGCACAGATCGAGCTTCTCTAACAAGTGGCAGCCATTAGCGATCTCGATAAGACCCTCATCCCCGACAGAAGGCAAATTCCACAAGGAAAGCGCCTTCAGCGAAGGGCAGCAGCGGGAAATCGCTCCCAAGCCGACACGTGTCACTCCATGGCTAGAACTAGAACTATTACCGCGAATAGAAAGTTTTCCCAAACCTCCTCGACTAGCAGTACCAACGGCAATGGCAGCGAGTCTAATATCGTTCGCCTTTTTCCCCTCCAAACTCCTCGAAAGACACCCATCGATTTCCTGATCACTATTATTAGCCTCGGTTTTTTTCACGTTCTGGCAAATTTCGTCTTTGGACATGTTGCTCACGAGAGAAAGCCAGCGCTTTGAAACGCAAGCGCAGGCGCTCCTTTCCTCGCCACCTGGCAAACGCCTGAAGATTTCGAAGAGGCACTCGTCCGGAAGAACTTCGATAGATGCCTGCTTTTTCTGCACAAAGCTCTCCCCGCTGAAGACAAATGGACCGCTGATTCGAGACCTCTTGGTTGAAGGATAGTATAAATCCACATGATTATCAAGGGAATAAAAGAGGCTCTGATCTTTCGGGTTTGGGTATATCGACCCCCGAAGGCAAAAATCATCATCTCCTGATAGATTAAAATAAAATTCAATCAATAATTGTTGAACTCAAATCGTAAGAAACAAAAAAATACTAAAGATATATAACTGGGCATATATGAAGTAAACAGAAGCTACAATAGATTTGTAGACATAAACTAACACAACTTCTACAAAATTCAGAGGCTTCAGTTTTCTTTAATTCATCTAATCACTCACTAAACAAGATTTATCCAAATTTTTCATAAACAAGAAACGCCTACATACTTAGATCTATCAGATCCATGAGATTCTATGAGAAAATAAAGTATTATAACCAAGCATCTACTTCAAATCAAGGTTACCCATCAAATTCCAATAAGCAAGATCAACTACGAAACTTAAAATTGATTCAACAACAAAAGGAGAATAAATTTCTCTGCATGATCTACCTTATTATATCATATATATCGAAGAAAACATCTTATAACATAAACATATGTAAATCTTTCTAACAATCCAAAAGGCATCAAAACTGAAATCAACCATCTAATAAGCCAGAAATCAACAATAACCCTAAAAAACAGCTCAATTCACCACTAAGATGAAGAAAATCAAACTAACCAGCAAATCCAATGAGCTGAGACATGATTGCAGGCGAATTCCACTGAATAGAACACCGAAAATCCCTCGAACGAGAGAAAAAAGGAAAGAGGCGAGAACAATTAACGCAAACAAAACAACTAGGGATTCAAAATGCATGGAGAGCAATCAAACGCCAAAGAGCGTGGGAACCCTAATGAATAGGGCAAAAAAAAAAATTGGGGAAGAAAGAGAGAAATTGAAGAGAAGGAAGGGGAAAAAAAAGATGAATTTGGGGAAAAGAAGAGGTAGGCAGAGACTTTAATGGAAGAAGAAGATGGGATTAGTGTAGATGACAATACACGCAAGTTTAGCCCACCATTTCCCAAATGCAATGTATCTGCTGATTTCATCAAAGTGGGGTTTCTTTGTTTTTATTCTTACAGTTATAGCCCCTTTTTTTTCGATACCAGATTTTGTACGATTTTTTACTGCTTTCGGTTTTGGTTTTCTGGTTTTCTGGTTTTCATTTTAGGTTGTTTGGTTTCGTGTTTATGTTCTGGGCTGTTTGTTTTCTTGTTTACATTAATTTACATTGGAGTTATAGTATCATTCCATTTTATAGTACGAGAATTTTATTTTTAATTAATTAGTTCACATCAGTTAAGTTTAATTTTACTATATTATTGATTGATATTAATATTCTTAATAATAATTAGTGATTACTAATATATAAAAAATTAATAATTATTATTTTTTAATCCATAATTTTTAATGAATAAATAGATTAATTTAATATTTTCTAATATTGATGATTAAAATAATAATAAATACTATTTTTATTTATATATAATAATAATAATAAACTAATAAAAATAAATAAAAATATTCAAAATTACAAATATAATAATAATATGATTGTTCGCAGTGATAATTTACTGAATTATCAATTTTATTAAATTTATTGTAATATATTAATATTGTAAAATATATAAATTAGTGTGAAAATATTATTAAAATTAGGATAATTTTAATTATTAATATAATTAATGAATATAAATAAATTTTATTGTAATATAGTATTATTTTAAAATATATTGATTTATTGTTATTAATACATTAATATTCTAAAGTAGCATAATATTATTTTAAATTATTATGTATTATTGTTATTATTAAACTGATATTTTAAGATAATATTATTAATACTGATATAAATAATTATTTTTCAATTAAGTTTCAATGTTTTTAATTTCGATATATTAAATTTTAGTTCATTTCAATTCAATATTTTTAATTTCAGTTGAAAAGAACAAAACCTACATAATATAGCTTATTTGTTCATTTGTTTTATGGTCAAAGACAAGAAACCAAAACTAAACTATTACGAGCCTGGGAAAGCTAAGTCCAACTGCATCATGAAGCACCAGAGACAGCAATCCCGATACTACGTTATCAAACACATGAAATCCTATCGGTAAAGAATGGTTTTTAGGTTTTATATACATTATCAATCTAGTCCACGTCTCATATAATTTATTATTTGTTAGCCTACTCCATTCAAATCCATGAATTTGTCTAAAATGAGGTTTTAAAAATTTCAAATAATATCCCGAACTTGCAAAATGTGCATCGATTTGGAAAAAATTATATGAAGAGCCGGAGTTTGAATACCTTCTCCCGCATGAAGGACCTGTGTCCAAAAAACTACTTTATGCAATTACATTATATTGTTTTAATAGCTTTTGGGACAAATGTCCTTCATGAGGGAGAAGTGTGTTCAAACTAAGGATGTCAATAGGGCATGTGTTCAAACTAAGGATGTCAATAGGGCAGGGATTATCCGAAACTCGTTGCATCCGAACCGATAGGTTTGGGGAAAAATTCGAAAATTTTCACCCGTGGTGATGGAAATGGAAAAAATTATACCGCCTAGTTGGAAATGTGGGCGGATTTGGGTAGAGCCATACCTGATCCGTGGGGATACCCAACCAGCCCTCGAATAAATCCCCGCTAAAATACCCGAAATATATATATATATATATATGGTACAGAATCTAATTAATCACGTCTCCTAATTCTAATTAACTAATATAACCTAATTCTAATTAAGTAAATAAATAAAATATTATTCTATCTTAATTAGTAATTATCAATTTTCTTGTATTCCTAATTAAGTAATATAACCTAATTCTAATTAAGTAAGATAACCTTTCACATCAAGATTGGATTTTGAAGAAATATTTGTTTCCTATCTAGTGAGTGTTTAAAATAAAGAATATTTCACTAGTTACGATTTAACATTATAATATGGAAATGAATAATGTTTGTATATATAAAATTTCATTATTTGAAATTTTATTGTTGGACGGGGATTATCCGATACCCGTAGAAACCCGTATGGGTGCGTAATGGGTGTGAAAAAAATCCCCAAAACACTAAATGGGGAAACCCCAAAACGCACCCGAAAAGTATTGAGTGCGGAATGGGGGTTGCACTACCTGTACCGAACCCAACCCGTTGACATACCTAGTTCAAACATCTGGCTCTCTGTATAATTTCTCACCAGTTTACCCTTTTTAATGTCACGTATTAACTTCTGGTTGGAAAAAAAATGAATCTTTGAAAAGCGGAAAAAATAAAAAACTGACACATGACATCATTGAAGGTGAATTGATAAACTTTTACAATTTTAGAGGGTCATTTGAAACTTTTACAAACTCAAAGGATGAGTGAGTATTTGGAAACAAGGAGAAAAATTTTCAAAATATTCAGTCTTTATTTTTTTTTCCAAATAAATGTAATGATAGTTTAACATAATAATATGGTTGTAGACAAAATTTATCTTAGTACAAATTTCTTTAATATTTACTAAAATAAATTTCTTTGTGTTTATTCTTACAGTTACAGTACAGCCCCTTTTTTTCAATACCAGATTTTGTAGGATTTTTTACTGCCTTCGGTTTCGGTTTCGGTTTTGGTTTTTTAGTTTTAATTTGGGGTTGTTTGGTTTCGTGTTTTGTTTTGGGTGGTTTGATTTCTTATTTATATCAATTTACATTCGAGTTACTACATCTTTTCAATTTAGATTACGATTATCTTCTTTTTTAACTTATTCAACGATTCAGATTAGTTAAACTAAATTTTGATTAAATTTTAGTAAAATTTCAATTTAGTTTTAATTAAGTTTCAATATAATTAATATTTTTAAATAATAAATAGTG
>CATIWQ010260488.1:0-42406 GCA_949673415.1 Euphorbia schlechtendalii | reverse complement strand
GTTGGTTTATTTTTAAATCTCATAAACGTAGTGTTTGTCTTTCGGTCTCGGACTTATTTTCAAATCCGTGCTTGCTTCTTTCCATGTAACACAAACACAACGGTTCCATACTTGAGAACCTCTTTTTATTAATAAAAAGAGAGATGGGTGTTTTGTAGGCAAGCGGATACATCAACCTGGTTGGGACGTCCGTCTCGAAATATTCATCCATCCCAATCTTTTTTCCTTCGGGGGAACACAATGTTTCTCCGAGGGGTTTTCAAAAAAAAAAAACTTAATCACCCTCAGCGTCACATATTAAAATTTGGTTAGTTTAACTTTTTAAAAATATTATTTTTATGATTTATCTCTCTCTAATTAGAAGTTGACACGTAGATAAGAAGTAAATAAATGCATTTTTATTAAGTTCAAAAGGTTAATTGGAGCTTTAGATTGTTTAGGGTGACATCTAGCTGGAGAGTATGACGTATATGACCTATAAATAATGAACAAATTAATTAATACTATTTTATATTAACAATATATGTTATTATTTAATTATATTTGACAAAACAATGCAAATACAGTAGATAAATGCTGAAAATGTTTGAATCAAAGCCAATTTTGCCTCTTTAAAGTTGCATAAAATGGACTAATCCATTCATCATGTTCATAATTTCAATAGCTTGCTTGCAAAATGTAGTTATATAAATGATTTATATATAGTGTAGATGAACAATGCACTTTATACAAGTTCTGGGCGAATGATGTGCTATATACAATACACTTTATACAAGTTGTTACTCTCAAGTTTAAACCAAATAATATTATGAAATTAAGGCAGCCAAATATAATTTGAGTTATATTTCTATCTTCACTGAAAGCAAATATTCAGAGAATATAGATTTGTTTAGATTTTACAAGAGTAAAATTATCAAAAAGCCGCAGTGGTTGGAGAGCGGTTGAAGTTTGTGTTGTCCAAAAATTACATTGATACCTACATTTAGGTTATGTTCTTTTCTACTTAATCATCTACCAATACACTTCAGTTCAATATTTAAAAGTATTACATATATATATATATATTGACACTGAAATAAATACATTTTAGTTAATTAATGGAAATAAGTTGAAAATAGATTCCCTTGGTGTGAATGGGAATGAAAATATTGCTGCTAAATATTTATGTGTATAGGTGGGTTGGTGTATTTTATATTTTGAAGTATAAATGTAATTGGTAGAAAAAAAAATGGGGAAACTAATATTTTTTGAGTAAAGCTTGACTTGGGAAATTAGGAGGTGAAAAAGAAACTGAAAAAGACATATTGGATATTGAAATTTCAAACATTGCACATGCTACTTAATTTATAGCTCTGTTCATTACTTTATATGACATAACATACATTCAAATGTATTTATATATCTATAAAGCTATTCAATTTTTAATATTATATACTCTTCGACAATTCTATTAAATTGTTATGGTGAATTAAAATAATAATTGTAAAGGAATTCCATTATTAAATTGTTACATATATAAAGCAGATCCATTATTTAATTGTTACAATTATAAAAAGCAATTCTTTTTTAGTATTATAAAACTTTTGAAATTCAAATGTATATATGGATATATAATATGTTAATTAACATAATTTTCTTGAAAGGTGCATGTGCAGGTTCAACAGCACAGATTAAATACAACTTGGAGAAAAGGGAAGAAAATGAAAAGAAAGAAAAAACAGCAGACACAAAATTAAGTAATATATAATGCTATTATAAAGTAATGAAAATGAAAGTGCAAAATAAGTTCATTTTCCATACATAACACCGACACTACAAATCAATTATCAACTGTCGGTGTATTATTAACTTTTAATTAATTACTTGTTGCATCTTTGTTGCAATCTCAAATCGTACGGTAATGTCAGTAAAATATTTTTTATACTGATGAAACAAATTGTGTCATGTTATACTGAGTAATTATTGGATTGTATATAAATGCTTGTATAGTATCAGATTTAAATTGCTTGTCAAGATTGGTCCTGTTATTTTAAGAGTTCTCCACGAAATATAAAATATGGGACTCTTTCATTAAAATAAATTACATAAAACTGAAATTTGTTACAAATAAAAAAAAAATCTTTAAGCATATATATATATATATATATATATATATATATATATATATATATACTCCCTCCGTCTATTAAATATTGACGTTTTAGAGAGATTTTGATGTTTATTTTTTATTGTCATTTTGTATTTCCAATGTGTTTTTTCTCTAAAATTTTCATTCCTACCTTTATTAATTTGTTCAACTTTCTAGATAATCACGTTTTGATCTCCAATGACAAAATGGAAAGACTATAAGAATCAATATTTGAACATATTAATGAAATCTTGAAAATAGAGTAGGATATTTATGAAAGGGTAAATTAGTAAACCACTTTTTTCGGTTTATTATTATCTTAAAAACTATGAATTAGTTAAAACGACAATATTTAGTAGACGGGGAGAGTATTAATTAAAATAATATGCATCATTTTGGACACGAGTACTAAGACGCCAGCCACACTTTTGACTTATAGTCATGATTAACTCTGTTGTTCATGTTGTTACGGCAACTTCGATGATGATTCATTCATGTTACAAAAAATTCAGCATGACCAGAAACACAATGTTTGTTATGTTGGTGAAACAATCTTAGTTTTTACTTCTGTTATTTGGAATTATCTATCCATGTTAGCACAGAATTGTAGTTATGTAAATAATATTCTTGGCCAATCTTGATGATGCTACATAAGATTTAAACTTGAGTGGAATGTGTGGGAATTTCACACTATCTTATTATGGAATTGTTTGGAATTTCACATTGTCTGATTATGGAAGTATAATGTTAATTATATTAATTAGCAATCCTAATCGCATGTCTTTCGGGTTGTATATATGCTAACAATATTGTTTATAGTTTGATAATCAACACAGTACAAAGATTCTTTCAAAGTAAGAGATATTGATTTATACTTAACATGTATAAGTTTTGAGTTTATTTATAGAATAAAACCATAAGTTCAATTTTTCTCCGAATGTAGTGTAAGAAATTATAAATACAATTTTCTAAATGAAGCAAACCAACAAAAAATTTTATATCTTGTAACTGCCAATAATCGTTTTCATTTTCATCCTTGAATCAAACTACAAAATGAACTAGAGAAAATAAAATTGAAATGACAATATTTGAATTAAGATTTATACATTGAGGAATTGCGTCTCTCAATCCTCGCATTAAACATTACATTAATTTTCCATGTTAAAAACAACTATTTTTGCTCATCGTTTCGAGTTTTATCTAGCTTGGTTCGCAAATGCTCCTTACTCCCTGATAAATTTTCGTCGATAAAAAATAAAAATTATATCATTCATTGTTTGTTGAACATTTCATATCAACTTATTTTAAACGTTTCAAATTCTATCAATGTTTAACATTATATCAAATCATGATTCGAGTACATTATATGATGAATTGATAGATTTATAGATTTTCAAGAAAAATGTTTAATATCTCAGGCTCAGTGCGCAACTTCACGACTAATTTTATTCAAAACAAAAAAGCAATTAAGAGTCATACATAATATGTCATATACAATCTCAAAACATGAAATAAACGTACCCATCATATGAATATCCAATAAAACTAACTATATTGGCTTGAATTGTAATTTGTATGTGTCTTTTCGACATTAAATAACATATTTAATAACTTATTTATAATTATTAAACAATTGTTTTTATCTTTTTCCGAAACAAAAATAAATTACCCGCAACTAAAAAATACCAACGGCAACCGTAATTAGTAAAACGAAAAAAAGTGGATGACGAAGAAGGACATCTTTTAATTAACTGTATAAACTAACTAATACGTAATGGTCCAATCCAAACAGAACATTTATTACATAAAAGAAACAAATTTAAATAATTTTATTACATTATTTAGAACTACCATGTTCTGTTTTCAATTCCCTTTATAAAAACCCATCCCATATTCTTCTTCTTCCCACAGATTTCTTCATTATCACTCTCTAATGGCATTTCTACACCTCCTTATTTCTTTCTCTTTACTTCTTCTTCTTCAAGCTCCAACCTTCATTTCCTCTTCACCGGTCCGAAATCCTCAACTAGTTGCAGACCAAGTTCACAAGTAAGCTCATTCATTATGTTCTTATCATCTTACATGTTTTTCTAAGTGAATTCGATTGATCGATTCAATTATGTCCTTTTTCTGGTATCCATGTTACTTTTCATGAATTCAATTGATCGGTCTAACATCAAGATACAATCTTTAGGCATTAGCCGATAAAGTTGCATATACAAAAATGAAGAATTTTTAGTATAAGCCACTCTAAGACCCTTGTTACTCACATTAACTTGATTGCTACATATTATCATACATGTTTTTTATATATGAATCCGACTAAATCCCAAACAAATTTTTTTTTATTGCAGGAGCTTGAATGAGTCGAGGCGAAAACTCGGGTTTCTCTCATGTGGGACGGGAAACCCGATCGATGACTGTTGGAGATGTGATCCGAATTGGGAAAAAAACAGGCAGAGACTAGCAGACTGTGCAATAGGGTTTGGCAAGCATGCCATAGGAGGGAGAGACGGGAAAATCTACGTGGTAACAAACTCCGGAAACGACGACCCCGTAACCCCGAAAGTCGGAACTCTACGCCATGCCGTAATTCAAGAGGAACCGCTATGGATAATCTTTGAAAGAGACATGGTAATCAAGCTAAAAGAAGAGCTAATAATGAACTCATTCAAAACAATAGATGGGAGAGGGGCAAATGTACATATTGCCAATGGTCCATGTATAACAATACAATACATAACAAATGTTATAATACATGGTATAAATATACATGATTGTATAAGTGGAGGCAATGCTTATGTGAGGGACTCCCCAGGGCACTATGGGTGGAGAACAAGATCAGACGGTGATGGGATATCTATATTTGGAGGGAGCCACGTGTGGGTTGATCATTGCTCTTTGTCAAATTGTCAAGATGGGTTGATTGATGCAATTCATGGATCAACGGCTATAACTATATCTAATAATTACATGACTCATCATAATAAGGTTATGTTGCTGGGTCATAGTGATAGTTTTACTCAAGACAAGAATATGCAAGTCACTATTGCTTTCAACCATTTTGGAGAAGGTCTTGTTCAAAGAATGCCAAGGTATATATTAAATTCCTTTTTCTTTTGTTAGTTATTGTTTTCGTAATTTTTCCGATTTTTTAAGTTGCTTGATAATTGTTTCTCAAGAAGTTAAAAATAATTATCTAATATTCGTAATCATATATTTAAAAATTACTTTTAAGTATTTTTAATGCCAAGAAATAATAGTTGCTCGTAAAGGTTTCGAAAAGTTGTGTTACGATATCTAATCTTCTACCTAGCACTTTTTGAAACTCTGCTAATTGAGCCAAATTTTAGTTGAATGACTTAATTATATTTTCTTAATTTAACGGTCATTGTTTGTCGTTTCTGATAATTTTTTTCATATAGGTAACTTTTTGAGTCTGCAATAGTAAAAATAGTTGTTTAGTAATTGTAACCAAACACCAATAATTGTTGAAAAAAAATAAAAGACTTAAATAATTTTAATGTATTCGCAATTTTAAAATTTTAACTTTTATTTCACTTTCAAGTGTTATTTTATTTTATTAATCGTGTTTATATAATTTGTGAAAGATTGAACTAAATGTGATATTTATGATGGGTATTGAATAAAAATTGAAATTGTGCAAAAATGCAGATGTAGACACGGATATTTTCATGTGGTAAACAATGACTATTCCCACTGGGAAATGTATGCAATTGGTGGAAGTGCTGAGCCTACCATTAATTGCCAAGGCAACAGATTTTTAGCTCCCAATGATAGATTTAACAAAGAGGTACTATTTACATGTCCCTAAACTCGCTCTAAACGTTATCAACTCAGCAAAAACAATCAAATTTTCCCTCAAAATGTTGTAGCACTCTAAGAACTTAACTGGCGCATTGTGTTCTGACACTATTATTCAACTGAATGTTAATGATTTCAGGTGACAAAGCACGAGGATGCACCGGAAAGCCAGTGGAGAAACTGGAATTGGAGATCGGAAGGCGATTTGTTACTAAACGGTGCATTTTTTACGAAATCGGGTGCAGCCGCTTCTTCTAGCTATGCCAAGGCATCAAGTTTAGGTGCAAGGCCTTCTTCTTTGGTTAGCTCAATTACTGCTGGGGCTGGCCAACTTGTTTGCAAGAAGGGTTCTCGTTGCTAATTCTTGTGGCTTTGCTAAGAAGCCCAAATCATAGGGGTAAACTGTGGGGAAAAAAGTAATAAAGGAAATTGTAAGGATGAAAGGGAAAATTTGTCCATTAAGTTTGGCTCGAAAAGATTGTTTGATATGTCGGTGCCGGTGTCATTAACAGAAGTGTAAGAAAACCTACCAATTGTATTGGACTAATTTGACATTGAGGACCAAGTTTAGGGGGGAATTGGAACTTTTTATTCAAAATTGTAATTACAAGGCTTGTATAATACTATAGTAATTTCATTACTCTTTGACATCAATGAGTAAAATTGTTGCATCCATATTATCTATTTATGGAGAGTTTCACATGTTCAGTGTAAGAAAAGTTGTCCTAAATATAATGAAAGTATACATACTTCATATGTTAAATTGGTGTGAAATTTATTATTTTCAAGGATATCTTAGAAATTCATCAGCCGTTAGAGAGACTGGCGTAGATACGAGCCACTTACACGTGGCAAATTTTATTCGACCTTTATTATTCCTCCGTCTACTAAAGAATATCGTTTTAACCGATTCACGGTTTTTAAGATAATAATTAACCGAATTAGGTGATTTATTAATTTACCCTTTCATAAATATGCTATTCTATTTTCAAGACTTCACTAATATTGATTCCTACTGGAATATGGTTATCTTGAAAGTTGAACAAGTTAATAAAGGTAAGAATGAAAAACTTGGAGAAAAAGTACATTGAAAATACAAATTGACAATAAAAAGTGAATATCAAAATCCCTCTTAAAATATACTCCCTCCGTCTACTAAATATTGTCGCTTTAGAGGAATTTCGTTGTCTCTTTTTTATTGTCATTTTGTATTTCCAAGATGTTTTTTTTTCCAAGTTTTCTATTCCGACCCCTATTAATTTGTTCAACTTTTAAGATAATTATATTCTAATCTCCAATAACAAGAGAAGACTATAGGTCAAATTATTTTTATTTAATATATTAATAAAATCTTAAAAATTGAATAGGACATTTATGAAAGGGTAAACTAGTAAATCATCTCATTCGGTTAGTTGTTATCTTAAAAACTGTGAATTAGTTAAAACGATAATATTTAGTAGACGGATAGAGTAATATTTAGTAGACGATGGGAGTAATTTTTTTATGACGAGATCAATTTCTCTCTTCTAATATTGTGAGGTCATAGATAAAATGATATACAAACCAGGAAAAATTCGTTTTTGTGTATGGGCAATAACTTCTAGCAGAAATTAAATGTGAAGAGATCAAAGCATTGAATACGAAGCAGAGTCACATGGATGGATTGGTGCAATAAAGAGATTGAAAATTGGAACTAACAAAGTTTGAAAAAAAAAAGAATGCCATTTGATGCACCCATTAAATGGGACCAAATTTGTACGTGGGAATTAACTCATAACTACTACTAGTTTTTGTCTCTTTGACAAAATGGTAATGGCATCTAATGCTTTTGTTTATGTACCTATTTCTCAAATGGGTAAGTTTTCAATAGTACAATAAATTCATGAATTTAAGTGTTGTTTTTTTATGTTCTCTGCTTATTTTTCCAAAAAATATTAGAGAAAACGACTAAGAAAAATAGTTTTGGTAGCAATTTTGCATTTCGTGCCCCTATAAACGGTTATGCTAATTTTATTGTTGACATGACATCAATGGGAATTGTAGAATTCACACGACATAATTCAAATTTATTACCCCGTTTATTAAATATTGTCATTTTATAGAGATTTCGTTGTCTCTTTTTTATTATCATTTTATATTTCCAAGATGTTTTTTTTTTCCAAGTTTCCCATTTCTATCCCTACTAATTTGTTCAACTTTCAAGATAATTATATTCCAATCTCCAATAACAAGAGAAGACTATAGGTCCAATTGCTTTTATTGAAAATATTAATAAAGTCTTGAAAATTGAATATGACATTTATGAAAGGTAAAATTAGTAAATTACCTTATTCGGTTAGTTATTACCTTAAAAACTGTGAATTAGTTAAAATGATAATATTTAGTAGACGGAGGGAGTACTATTTACTATGGTATTGAAATATTATCATTTTAGGAGTTTTATCAAAATCAATAAAACATTTATTACACTGTTAAAATAATTAATTTACCTATTTTACTTTATTATAAAATTTTCTTTCTTCTTAATTACTCCCTTACCAGTTCATTTATATTAATCTCTTTACTAATTAATACTCCCTCCGGTAGCAAAAGATTATCGTTTTAAGATTTTCATCAAGATCAGTAAAATAATTATTACTCTATTAAAATTACTAATTTATCCTTTTTACTTTATCATAACATTCTCTCACTTCTTTACAATTACCTTTTAATTTCATTTTATACTTAATCTCTTTTCTAATTGATACAAGGGAAATTAGGAAAAAAATGTTGATTGTTGCATTGATAAGTGAAAATGACAAACAAAAGGAAAATGAAATCTTGACTAAAACGACAATCGTTTGGCTCGAAGGGAGTACAAGGGTATATTTGGAAAAAAATAGTAAATTTTGTATTGATATTTGAAAATGACAAATAAAAGGAAAAATGAAATTTTAAGTAAAATGATAATCTTTGGGTACTGGAAGGAGTATATACATCATGAAAACCACATGTACTAATAAACGCTACTTCATTGAAGTATTGATATGGAACTAGGAGAGACATAATTTATGAATATATGAGTTTACTATATTCAAAATTATTACGAATTCATGCAAGTATATACTTATAATCATAAGTTTGAAACTACGGGAAGCGCGTAAATTATGGATGTGTAGGTGCATATTTATAAATAATGGTATAAAAGTGGAAAATATACATTCATATGATTGGAAAATACATATTTAGAAGAGTAATAATGGTATAAAAGTGGTAGAATAATTTGTCATAAATCTGAAACGAGTGTTTAATATTTTGTATTTACAAAAACGGCTCAAAATTACTTTTTTAGCCAGTTTTAGAAACCTAAACATTGTTGGTGTTTTTGGATTTTCGTGCTACATAACAAAAATCATCAAAATAATCTTTTAAGCCTTTTTTCCCTTTCTATAAAAGTGAGAGTGAACATGAGTATCCTTTCAAATATGCAATTTGTGTTACCATTTACCAACATCTTTCAAACTTTAATTGAGTGAAAACATATATTCATCTATACTCTCTCCGGTTCTTAATATTTGTCATTTTAGATTTTTCATCAAAACTAATAAGGCATTTAATACATTATTAAAATGACTAATTTATCTATTTACTTTATAATAAAATTCTCTCTTTTCTTAATTACCAACTTATAAATTAATTTACGCTTAATCTATCTAATTAATGTAAGGGTAAATTAGAAAAATCTTATTAAAAAATGCATTGATATTTTAAAATAACAAGTATTAGTAAACAAAAGTAAAAAAACTAAAAAGAAAAATATTAGAAACTTTTAGTAACAATATTTCTATCAACCAAGGGACTTGTCTCCAAGAATTCAGTTGCCATAAATGTATTCTCAAGTTGAGAAAAAAAGATTCGGCAATAGAATTGTTAATTAATGCGAAATTGATAAAAATGAATGACATCCATGCTCTGTTAGTTTTTCACATGCCTCGAAAAGATTTCAGATTTGCAGAGCTACAAGTATACGCTGCATTTGTGACCTCATTCTGCCTATTATTCACATGGCTTATTTCAGTCCTTATTAATTTATGACTTGTTTAGGCAAGTTAAATGGTACCCACCAAGGGGAATGAATGATCCAATATAATATATTTTTAAAATGGAAGGGGATATATAATAAAATAATGTTAGGATAAATAATTATAATTTTTAATCAAATACACTAGTGATTGTGTGTTCTGAAAAATTATTTATACTTCATCCATCTATTAAATATTATCTTTTAAAGAGGAATTTTGATTTCTCCTTTTTATTGTAATTTTCAAGATACTTTTTCACTAAATTTTTCATTCTTACCCTTATTAATTTGTTTAACTTTCAAGATAGTCATATTACAATCTCCAATAAAAAGATGAAAATACTCTAGGAATAATATTAGTGAAATCTTCAAAATAGAGTAGGACATTTATGAAAGGGAAATTAATAAATCACCTAATTCGGTTAATTGTTATCTTAAAAAAATATGAATTAATTAAAACGACATTACTTATTAAACGAAGGGAGTACATTTTCATGTTTTGACATTATCATACTATTATATATTTTTTTTATCAAAGTTTTTAACATAATAAATATTTGTTGGTACATATACTTTTACTTTGTTAGTATTGCGAGGTCTATAATCATCCATTGTATTTTTTTTTTTTTTTTTTTTGTAATTTATAAGATATTTCTACAACCTTTAATATATGATCACACGAATATAACAATGAAAAACCTTTTAAAGTCATTTTAATCCCCAACATTTGAAGATATGATATATGAGACTAATTTTTGTTCATAACATAATATATGTTATGAAACTCAATACCATCTTTCGTGCAAACTACGATAGACCAGTTTTTTTCTGTTCCGGGAGGGAACAGATGTCTAATTGAAAATAGAGCACTGAAGAATCGAACATGAAACTGGGGTAACATAATCTGATTGTTATTTAGAAGACTAGTAGTATTGAAATGGGAGAAAGAAAAGAACTTGTAGGAAATTCGAAAATCGTACATTAAAACCATAAACTTACCCATTATCCCTTCAAATCCGGGGATTCGAAGGGAATCCAATTCACGTCAAATTTCTAACAGTTCTACCAAAAGGAGTTTCTTATCCCTTAAAAACCTATCAAAACCCCAACCTGACCCAAACCAAGCGGACCCTGAAGAGACAAGGTAGCATGAGGGACCTAAAGCTTCTTCTCAACAGATACATCCCACCATCCTTCTTAACTACACATTGATTGCTATTAACACAAAAATAACCACTTGCTAATTGTTAGAAACTTTAAATTAACTCAAGTTCGTTTATTTTCAAAATATGCACTATTTAATCATATTGACCAGACCACCTGCCTTCCACACGCATATCCCCCACCGAAAACACATTGAAATTTTCTGCTAGAAGTTTCTCCAGTCCTTGGCATATTTATCAGATACTTCGATTTTCAACACATGAAAAACGGATACAACATGTAAACCTTATTTAAACGCTAAAAAAATGAAACAAGAAAACAATTCTACCACAAGAAAGAGTCTTCACACACCAGATATAAAATACACAAACAAATTTGTAAGCCAAGCAATAAAATCTAAAGAGGAAATCAATCATGTGCCATAATTTAGCCAATACCAAGGAAATAATTGTCAGTTAAGCATAGCACAGAAAAACAGACCACATATCAGAACTCAGATGGGGAGATGACATCATCGATCTTCAATATCATTTTGACGACTTGAGTTGCGAGCAAGATCTGCTGCTGCTTTCCAATCAGAGTCTCGAAAACATTCTGCTCGCGCATGTCATTTGTCCCGACATCATTGCAATCCACTCCGTAGTGTGGATTGTTCTCCTGTGTATTTCGAAATGATATGTTAGCATAGGTGTATGATGTGGTAAACATGACTCAAAAATTACAGGGGGGAACCAGATCATATCATCAGCATTAATTCGATTAGTTAATATATCACAATTACCTTCACTTGCTGAGCTCTCACAACAGATACAGTCTCAATAGGTTGGAGGCCGCTATTCTCAGCAAGAGCCATTGGGACGGCTTCTAAAGCCTCAGCAAACGCCCTAATGGCATACTGCAGGTAGAAGGAGAAGATATCAATTTGAAAAAACAGTTATCTATGGAGAGAACAAATAGCAGAGAAGAAAAAGTGATTGAGAAGGGCAAGTGCATTTTTATTTTTATTTTTTTTACCTGCTCTACACCAGGAATTTTTTCAGCAGCATTGTCCACTGCAACTGAACAAGAAATCTCAGCCGATCCACCACCATAAACAATAGAATTGTTGCGGATGAGATTTCTTGCTACACAGAGAGCATCATGGATGCTACGCTTTGTCTCTTCTATCATCATTTTGTTACCTAATGCAAAATGAAACAAATAACATCAAATCCCTCCCCACTCACAATTGTCTTCTCAAATCTACAATATTATCGCATGCTTTTTCCCATTCAGTTCTCAATTGTAATATGAAGAAATGTTAGCCAAATAAAAGACTAAGATAGAAAACTACTACAAGTATCCATCACGAAGCAGCAAACCCAGTCATTATCAAGAGAAAAAACAAATCGCATGGTTACTTGGTACAGAATGTCTAGTCATCAAGAAAGCAAAAATCAGACACGTATTTCATTCAGTTCCACTAAACCATGAAAAATTAGCAGTCATTTCAGAGACAAACTAGTAGCTACCACATTACACAAGGCAGACAGATTCCAACATAGGACAGATGATTTGTGTTACTCCAGGCATGTACTTGTTTAAAATCAGACAAGATTTGATTTGGTGTAGGACTATCTCAGTTCAAATTTGATTTACCTCAAATACTGATAAACCTGAACTATTTATTGAACAAAATTCATATTTACTGAGAGTGAGAGAGGAAAAGATAGTACCTCCGCGAATAAAAATGGTGACAGCCCTTGAATTAGCACAGTGTTCAATGTACAGCATTCGATCTTTTGTAGTACCAAAGGACTTCTCTCGAACCAAACCAGCCTTTCAATATAAAAAAGGTTAACATTATCAAGTGAAAAAGCAATTGGAACAAGATTAATCTACATCAATGATGAATCAAGCACAGAGATCAACTTGGTAAAATGCAGAGAGCTTATAATATGAAAGCTGAACTTATCATTCCAAAATCATGTTTGAGCTAATGGAACATCGTCAAGTTATCATCAGAGTTAAATCCAGGTTATTTAATAAAATAAAAGAATAACACGGTATGCATATAAAAAGAAAAATTGGAAGGGTAAACATATAAGCAAGATTACCTTCCCCAATTTCTCAGGTGTCAATTCCTGGAATCTGGGCACTATTCTTCCACCTGCAAAGACAAGATATCATCAATTTGTTGACAATTATAGAAACCCAAGCAGCAGCTACTTCATTCAGAAGCATTCTGAAAAAAAGTGTAAAAATTGAATTGATTTAAACCTGTGGCGATTGCTATCAGCTCTAACTCCACGCCACCAACCCATCTGACAGCAGGTAGGTTTCTATGCATTAACAAATGATTTGCCTCATCGTCGAACCCCCACTGACAGATGACCAAAGTAGCACCAACATCCTACAAACAAATTCAACAGAAAATAAAATCATAAACAAATGAAACACAATGCACACCAGTCTCAATGAATTCCAAGCTCTTAACAGAATAAGTTTCAAGTTTCAATCGCATCAACAACAACACTTGTGAAATTGAATTGAAGTGGGTGTATTAAAAACACAAACAAGGGAACACAGATGAAAATAAAAGTTGAAAATTAAGTGCTGTCAAGCTGGGTTCTAAGACCATTAAAAAAAGTCTCTACCCCATTGTCAACAAAGCTTGTTAAAAAATTGAATTGAGTGCATTCATAGTAGTCATGGCAACAGGCGCACCCAAGGTGACAGGGTGTCCAGTTGCGTAGGCGCACAAAAGACGCATGAACTTAAAAAATATAAAATAAAATTCTTTTCACTTTTCTTAGAAGAAATTCAAGAATTCAAAATTTATAATGATAAAACTAAATCTTATCATTCTTGAACATAATTGAAGGGAATTCAAGAATTCAAATTTTACTCATAAAACTATATTCCTATTAATCTAAAACATAATAAAACTGATTGGTGAACTATGAATGATCTGTAGACTTTAGAGGCAGCAGCAAGACAACTCAAGCAGAAAGTGGACAGCAGGTTGTTCGAACCAAAAGGGATTGATGACTGATCAGTTATGGCCAGATTTTCAAAATAGTGTAAAAGAGAGAACAGAGATGATAGAGTAGAAGAGAGAATAGAGGACATTTAGTATTCTGTAGCTTTGCAAATCGTTAATTAGGAATTAATAAATGAGATTTTAACAGGTTTCAGTTAAGAAAATAAAAAGTAGTTGGTGGGCTTTAGAGTTTCAAGAGGTGTAGATAACTAAATTTTTAAAAAAAAAACCCTAAAAACACAATTATCCACGCCATATGAGCCTAAAGCGCACCCTGCGCCTTACACCCCAAGGCGCACGCCTTTGTAATATACACTGCCTAACAAGCTTGGAGGCACCAGCTGTGTCGCCCTAAGCGCCTAGCTGAGGCACGCCTTTAACTACACTGAGTGCATTGAACACGCAAACAAGGTAAGACAGATGAAAATTAAGTTATATTGTAGAAGTCGCACAACAGTACAAACCAACCTTGCATTTCTGAACCATGTCATCAAAATACTGCTGCTCTTGTTTACGCAGAGTCTGAAACTTTTCTACTGTATCAATATCCACCTTATGTTTAGTCTTTGGCTTTGGTGGCTCAAAGGGGCAAGTCAAGATAGCAATTTTTGCATCTTCGATTTGTTTTGGCATCTGTGGATGGCTCATATCTTTGTCAACTACTATTCCATATATCAACTCAGTATCCTCCAACTTGCCTCCTACTTTCCCCTCAACTTTTATCAAATCTAAATTAACATCTTTCCTCTCTAGATCTGCAACAGCAAGAACTGCTTTAACAGCAATCTCAGCCAGGCTGCGCTTGCATCGATTAACACTACAAAACAAAGAAAAGGGAACATGCACAACATAAATAACAGCAAAAGAAGAAAATAAGGCTATGTCACTTTGAGAATCACACTATGTCAGTTGAGAGAATTAAAAACAATACCCTATCAAACAAGACAAGAGGCACATTGCAGAATGATGAACTATTGCAATTCGAACATCAAAGCATAGTAGTCAAGGCGCAAGGCTGCGCCTTGGGATTTTTGGCCGCCTAGGAGCGCCTTGGGGAACTCTAGGCGCAAAAATTAACCTAAAACCCCAAAAGGCGCAAGGGCTCGCCCGAGAGCCTAGGCGCGCCTTTGACTACTTTGCATCAAAGTACACACTATACAGGAAAGAAGACTTACATTTTTGAGGAGAGAGTAGTCATGCAAGTTTGGACCAAGGGCTCTACATTGTCAGTTCCAAAATCAAACCTCTGTGATATATGCTCCAGATGCTCAAAAGCTATTCTGGAAGCCATTTCGTATCCTTCTGCTATACGAATGGGATGAATTCCACGCTCTAGGAGCTTCTCAGCTTGCTCCAAGAGTGCTCCAGCCATAACAACAACACCAGTAGTACCATCACCAATTTCATAATCTTGACTCCGAGAAAGCTCAACCATTAACTTGGCAATCTGATTATCAACATCCATCTGCTCCAATATCGTAGCACCATCATTTGCTGAGAAGCAAATAAAACACATTAGGTAAGGTCTAGAAGAAGATGAATTGCAATCATAGTAGTCAAAGGTGCGCCTAGTCGCGACTAGGCTCTCGGGCACGCCCTTGCATCTTTAGCGGTTTTAGGCTAATTTTTGCGCCTAGAGCGCCCCAAGGCGAGCCTAGGCGGCCAAAAATCCCAAGGCGCAGCCTTCTGCCTTGACTACTATGATTGCAATAACTCAATCTTATTTCGCAAACAACAACAACATCCAAAAGATAATGCATCCTAAAAATAGTTCTTAAAAAACAAGGACTAACCAGTTCATCTCCTCAATTTAATTTCATTGATCTTCATAAAAAGACAGATAACGCATAAAAACAATATCAATGATTATGCTCATAAAATGATTATTATTCAAAAAATGATTATGCTCATAAACTTCAAATGAAACCATTCATCAAGCTCAAACTGCTCAAAGCAACTACAAAATAAGCATAACTCACACCCAACGGATCTAATAACGAACCGTAAACCCTAGCAAAGCTACTAATAACAGAAAATATCACCAGATCGAAGTAACTAAACAATCAAGCCGACTTAAATAAACATACAAACAGTAAAGCGGAAGTATAAGAAGGAAATGAACTAACTAATGGTGACATCGCCGTCTGGACTCTGAAGCATCTTGTCCATGCCTTTGGGGCCAAGTGAAGTACGGAGAATCCGAGCAACAGCCCTTCCAGCGGAAATGTTAGCTTTCTGAGCCTCAAGACCTCTCAATCGAGTCTTCTGTTCTTGTTCTTTAATAATAATAAATGGCCTACCGAACTCGTCGAAGGCTAACGCCATTTTCCCCGATCTTTCTTCCGCTCAACTCGATTTCCTTCGCTTCAAGCTCTTCCGATTATCGAATGTAAATGAATTTCGAAGGAAAAGGAGGAAGAGTGTAGAAGCACTTACAAAGGAGGGAGTAGTGTTATAGTAATAAACTCGCCCGCCCGCTCATTGTTGGTTCTGTGGATTTTGAGAGCCCTAACTCGATAGTCGAATTGCATTGTCCTCTGCGTGGTATTTTCTCTTCGATGGGCTTTCTGTTTTTAAGCTAATATTCGCGGCCCAGTCCATATAATATTTTTGATAATAACAATAATTACATTCATTCATAAATATTTTATTTTAACTATTTCGGAGCCAAACACCTAAACACAACATCATATCATATTGGCCGTTTCATCAACATCATTCTTATAATAACAATAAAAGTTTATTGAATTAAACATTTCATTAAAATTCGTTTCACTATCTATTGAAAAAGACATTTGTTTATATAAATATTAAATTTTTTATGTAACAACAACTTCTCACAATCACGGATAACGTTTATATTGATTTAGTGGAATATTTTCTATGAAATATAATATAATAATTTAAAAAATAGTATAATAGATGACTAGATTAAAGGAAATAGTCTATAAATTCCAATTTACTAAAATTGGAGTTCTAACAAACATCCCACAAATAAGTTATTTTAAAGCTAAAACACTGATGGCTATTCTCAATTTGCTAATTATACTCCATGAAACTTCACTATATAACAATTGTAAAACCAACAGATTTAATATCATCAATTCCTGCAGTTCTTCTCTATATATCTTTAGAGAACTACTGCATTTTATTTAAACAAAAAAAAAATAAAATAAAATAAAATGGCAAGCAAGGTTATTGTTCTATCACTTCTCCTTGTTGCCATCATAGGCATGGCCAATGCAGCTTCTCCGGCCACCACGACCACCACCGAAGCTACTACCGCCAAAGCCACCACACCCGCTGCAGCCGCGCCTGCTAATGACATCGGTAACGATGATGACACTGGAGCCACCGCTGGTGCACCTGGTACCAATGTTGTTCCTGGTACAATGGGCACCGGCTCTGGTGCCACTGGTGCCGCTGGACCGGCTGCTGAAGGACCCACCGGTGGGGCTGCTGCTATCGAGTTCTCTGCCGCTGCTGGAGTTGCGGCTGTGGCCGCCGGTTTCTTCTTTTAAGCTTTTTTTTAACGTTTTTGTTAGTGAAAAATGTGTGTACTTGTCACGCCCATTGGAATTTAGTTAAATTAATTTTTATTTAAGTTCTGAGATTAAATGTTATTGTTTTGTGGGTGAAGAAAAGTTTATTTTATATGCTGATTCATTGTATTTGAATTACATATGCTCTATGTGAAATATCTTTGTCAATTATCTTGGTATACAAGTTTATGAGATACCTTTGGAACTTATTTTTATGTGTTTATGCGACACCTGTGAAAATTACGCACAGAATAACCTATTTATAAACTATCAAAAGTGATAGTACGTTATATTTTTAGCTTATCAGACTGAAAAGTAATTACAGTAATTCCAATTGTAGGCACAGATTAAGATATTTTTGACACGTTTTTTTTTAAATCATGCAAGATTTACAGTGCCACTATTGCAAATTACAATTATTTCTTGCCCACAAAAACAATATATATAATTCCTGCTATGATGTTGAAAATGCAGATAAAAGAAATTTTTTTTATTTTAATTAGTTTCCTTTGTCCAATGAATATATTTGGTGCTATAATCATTCACAAACAAAAAGGGAACGAAATTATTTGACAATCTAAACTGAGCTGAAGGGTAAAAATTCAGCTCAAACTAATGTCTACAGTACCTAGCAGGACCTAAGAGTATAATATAACGAATTGCCATCCTACGGATCTTGAAACACAGCACGTAACTTAACCAATGAAAGAATCAATACACGGTAGCCACTGTATCTGTTACAGCTCAGATCGAGTTTCAATATTATACACTGCCACGGAATATGGATGAAAATCACGATGCGGGAATGGAGTCGAGGAAATCGGAACCGATGAGTGTGTTGAAAGAGAGCATTGTCGTCTTAAAATTTGGCTGCTGAATTATCTTGCCATTTGTATTAATACATCCCTTTGAAAACAGGATTCGTGCGACATATGCTGGCTCCATATTCCTCGTATTCTTCTTTCGTATGGCAAGCCTGCACACAGAAAAGGCCGTTTTTTTAAAGCTGAAGTCGCGATTTACCTTGCCAGTAAAAATCGAACCCAAGAACCATTGGCTGCGTTCAAGTTTCTGTTATTAACAATCACTAAACTAACAATACTAAAGTTCAAGACCGAAATTTTAGCCGGGTTGCTTCGAAATTGATTTTACACCAATTCTACATGATTCAAAGGATTTTTAAAAGGGCAAAGCTGAAGAATGTAAAATACTCCCCAAGGATCCCAAATAAATAATAGGAAAATCCGTAAAAGAGGCTAAATTCTTCCCCTTGCAAGAAAATACCACAGTAAAAACGGTAGAATCTGGATTTTAATATGAAAAGGAAACATGAAATGAAAACTTCTTCTATACTTAACCTACCATTTGAATCTACAGCAAAAATTCAAAATATAGAGCATGACATGAGATGAAACAAATATTTCTGCACCAGGTTAATTAAAATTTCATAAACATCATAAGTTTCTGGAGATTAACTACTTACTGCGAAAAATTCAGGAGTTGACGCAAGCACTGAACCACCAAACCAAACAGCAAATCTCTGGATGGGGTGACTGACCACATTTACCTCCACTGGATGAGCCTGAAACCCCCCACAATTGTACATTGAAGCTCAGACAATTTTAAGTAGATAGTAGCTGAAAAGAGAGAATTAAAAAGTTAACAAGTGTTTTTACTTTTACTTCTCCACCCATTCTAGTTTCGGATGCTTGAACACGTGCATCCACGATCTTCTTCAGATCTCGTTGCAACCTTCTGCCAAAATCCTTGAACATAGTTGATCCCCCTGACAGCACTATATTCTGAGATGGAAACCAAAACCAATATGCTAAAGGTAAGAAAATAGGGAAAAACTTCAGATAAACAACAAGTCAATCAAACAGTGTACAAAGACATAAGCTTGCGTAGCCATGTTTGAATAGATGCAACCCAATCAATACCATGGAGGAATAAATGAGAGAGATAATTCATACTAATGTTACAGCAAAATCTTTGTATAATAAAGTAATAATATGAACATGTAAGGAACATGTCTTTGATAAGAAATGGGGAAAAGAAGCCTCATCTGCATCACTCAGTGGTCAAAGATACAGTTTTTTCCTCATTACATTTTCACATGTTAAATTCCCATGCTCACTAAACAGTAGTTAAACTACATGCCAAAGTTGCGGTTTTCTTTCTTACTAGAGGAAACTCACCTTATACAATGCCCTCCTTGTATCAATTGGTGCAGACTGAATGCACTTGTCTATAACAACTGGTAAAGGAGTTGTGAAGTCACTGCTATACATCTCAGGACTAAAGAATACCTGGGAAGCAAAATTGAATAAAATTAGAACAGAGCATCGGAATATGCTGTATGAAAAAGGAATGCCCAAAATTCACAAGAAGCAAAATTCAATAATGTTGAATCAATGTTCACCATATTCTCTTATTGGTCTATTCTGAAGCATTAATCGTGCAAAGTACACAATTGCCAAATTCATTTTCCAATACTTCAGTTCATATAATAAAGAAATGACCTTTAGCCCCAAGCAAACAAATAAATGTAATTGTTTATAGGCTAAGGACTGCCACATTGAATTCTTAAGAGGCCATTAGTTCTTATAGCTATCATGATTTCAAAAGCATTCAGGAATAGTCTCATTTTCCATATTATGTCATCGATAAGCTCATTCTAAACATTAATCAAGATAATACTTGGCAAAAATTATTCAGTATAATTATAAATTTATAATATTTTAGACAGCTAGAACAGTATATGAAATATGAGGGTTAAGCAAACCTCAGGCCCAAGAAATCGTTCATAGCCGATGTCACAAGAATATGGTGCCCCTGTTTTTGGTTTGATTCCTCGCCAATGCTTAATATATTTGGCTGGTTCTTTGTCATGCTTGTTGAACTCCTGGAGATGTCAGAGAATTCTAGAATTAATTTCATCACTTGCTTCATTAAAATTCCATAAGGCATTGTAGTTATGTTGCAATGGTGGAAACTGTTCTCATTTAATTGAGGCGATTAAATTGACATGTGTCAAAAACTTGTGCAGTTGTGAAACTAAAGATTACCTTAACAATGTCAGAACAAGTGTAACAATACATTTCCTTCACCTTCCGAGCCACGTCAAATGAATCTTCCGGTGGTACATTCTCTCCTCTTTCCTGTAACAATAATTCAACAAGCAAAGCAGTCATTAGTACAAATAGTCCTATTATGTTCCCTACGTCCATATTTTTTAGTCACAATCATATCATCCCCAAATACCACTCTAGTTACAACTTACAAGTCATATTATTGAAAGCTACCTTTGGCATCAGGAGTGTCTTGCTAAAAAGGCAAGTCTAGTGTTGTACTACTCTCCCTTCAGTGTATAAACCCGTAAAAGCATGCCATTTTTGTGATTTAAGGACCATCAAAATGGTAAATAACAAATTGACTCCAACAAGCATCTTTGCGATTTGATAATCAGCAAGATGCAACAGATAAATAGATATATGTGGTGTGGCTTTATATGATATATTACATACACGATGCCAATAACGAGTTGGGATGCTCTCGGTGCCCCTATTTAGGCACTTAGGCTAGTGATACATTTGTTGAGGGAAAGGAAAGTAATATTTCTCAATGGATTAAAGACTGCAAAGTGAAAGAAAATCAAAATTTCTATCCTGAACATATACATGTTTACAACTTGCGTGAAAGTAAGTAAGAAAACTTTTGGACATGCACGAGTGTGTACATTCAATATAATCAAGATTTTATTTCTTCAGGTTGATACAAAGGTCAAACGAACCAGAAAACATGTATGTTGCCCCCACCCTTCATTTAAATTTGTCCTCAATCCTAGAGAATACACCACGGGCTCGTTCGGTTGGCGGAATAGCTATTCCGCGGAATAAGAGAAAAACGAATGGAAAAATGTGGAGTGTTTGTCTAGAGTCCGTCGTCGGGATGGAATAGCTATTCCTAGCTATCATATAACTCATGGAATAGTTATTTCTCCCCTCAAGAAGGGAATAGCTATTCCATTAGTTGTATAATAGCTCGGAATAGCTATTCCATAATGACGACGGGCTCTAGGCAAACACTCCACCTTTTCGTATTCGTTTTTCTCCTATTCCGCGGAATAGCTATTCCGCCAACCAAACGAGCCCCACATACACTGCAAGAGAAAAATATTAAAGCACTTATTAAGAATAGGAAACTAATGATGTATGACAAAGAATATATACCCGCATGAGCTCCTGAATAAAAAGATTAACATCTTTGCCAGCAATAGGAAGTGACTTAATGCTGCTCCCGATAACATAACCATCAGCTACCGGTACAATATGAGTAGCCCCTTCTCCAACATCCACCACAACCCCTGTCATCTCACACTGTAGAAAATCCGGGTCAATCAAGAAGGACAAGATCAAAATACACATGGAATTTATCTAATACTAGAGCAAGATAAAAAAAATATGGCTATGAAAAAATAGTATTAAAAAGTATAACCATCACTGTGTTGCTATTTTCAACTATCTAATAATGAAACTGCAAAAAAATGATAAAGCCACCAATCATATGTCAAATTATGTCCTTCATGCCAAAATCGTTAGACAGAGCAAATCGGATATGAAGACAATATTGAGCAACAAAACGAACTGGTAAAATGCAAATTTTTTGGTAGCTAAGACATGAGAAAGACATTCAATGATGCACTGACTTCAAAAGTCAATGTTTTTAACACTGATCCAAACAAATTTGCATAGTAAGAAATGGTTCGTACAATGATGAAATACTTTCAAAGTCACAACTTCCGTAGACTTAATTAAACACAAAGGCACAAATCATCAGTCACATAGAGCAGATTAAAGCTAATCTCTAATGTTCAATTCAGTACAACAGAAATTAGTTTTAATATTTGTTAAAGTCACAAGTTTAGCTTCTTCTTTTCTAACATGAATGGCATAATAATTTTTTATCTCAGCAATTCATCTAAGGATCTTCAGACAATGTACTCGTGGTATATACAGAGAGCTGTACTTACACGTATTTGTACTTGCAATCAATGAGAGATCAGAGAGAAAAATTTGTGTTTATTGATTAGGCTGTGGAATGCTATGTCGGACCATTGTTTAGTGCTAAAGTAATAAAAGAAAAGATCAAGCTAACATCTATCAGCTAAAAATAACAACCAATTGTTAGATAAGAATACACAAGGGCATGGGGAGACTGGAGACCCTACACCAATTTTTCAAACTCAAACACCATTGAACCCCTCATCAGGAGCTAACCTATAAACATACAACTCCATATTATCAAACATCCTAATTACGCTTCAGCAATATAATTAACTATTTCACTTATAATCACGTGTCCTTTCCTTCGACACTAGCAAGATCCCAAATTACAGCATAGCTCTAGTTGAACAGATAACATAATACTTCAAATGTGAAATGCAGGTCCTAAAGCAATCTGTTTTTCCATTTCAACTCACTATCTAATTGATTGAAGCCTTAACTAAGAAGTCGAAAGCCAACCTTCGATGTGGTGTACCCAGCAGCTAGAGCAAGCACCGAATTGACCGCAATATAAAGCCCAGGTACATTAAAAGTCTCGAACATAATCTCGCCGGTGTACTCTCGGCTCTCCGGTGCAGTAAGCGGGCTCTCAGTCAAAAGAAAGTAATGATCCTCTGGATCACAGCGCAAATAATTGAAAACACACTGCTGCCAATACCTTTCCATGGCATCCCAATTATCAACTTGACCTTGTTTAACTGGATAGCTAAGATTATATGTATTACTGGATCTCGATTTAGAAACCGCCTCTTCTCCGATAAAGAAATCCAAATCAGCCATAACCCCAGCGCTATGCTGGGCAAGAAAATTCGCCTTGGAAGAAGTTCTGGATTGGTTTAAAAAGGACTCGTTAACAGCTACAACAGTCGGTAAAATGAAACACGGCTCTACATTTCCAGCAAACCCCATTTTAGTATACCTACACCAAACAACACCCAAATCGAAATCGAAATCAAATACAAAATCAAGTAAAATCGAATCTCAAATCGGAGAATAATTCAATCGAACAAGAATACATACCCGGTGCCGTTGTCGATGACGACAGCAGGGCGAGAGGTAGGGTCCATGACGTTGAAGGAAAAAGAGAAGGAGGACCTGCAAAGGAGATCCAGAAAGAGGGGAAAAAGGAGAAGGTCATGGTAGAGAAAGGCGCTTAAAGAAGCGGAAAAGACAAGGTGAATTGATGGTGTTAATGGAGGTAGACTTGGCTCCCAAGTGAAAGCAGCGACTCAACGACAACTTGGAGTTGGTAGATGATGATGATAATAACAACAACAATGGTAATAATAACCTATCCATTTCAACAACGAGAAGAAGAAAAACAAAAAGGATTCTCCATTGATAGAACTCCAATTTCAAATTCTATCAGTCTGCGTCTGATTAATCTAACTGTAAATCGATCATATTGATTCGATTGGATACAATTTCTTGCTAATATCGATCACAAAGCCGAGGTAAACTCTTTCTTGTATTTGCTGGGGCAGGGCTGGGATTCCTTTATTTTTATTCTTTTGTATTGATTGAATAATGACACCTAGTTGACCGTTGTACGATTTTCCACCGTCAGATGACGTGTTGACGTTGGAAATATCAACAAACGGGAAAGCTAGGGATGCTACTGAGAAATCTAAGACCATCTCCAACCATTTTTCTTATTTTACATTTCCCAAATTTTATTTTTGTAGGATTTATAGTATTTTTACTTCAATAATCTTTTTCATTTTCAATTTTCCATTTCAGATTCCAATAAAATAATAATATTTTATTATTATTATATTAATTTATTTACATCAAATCTATTTCCAATAACTAAAAAAGTATTAAACACATTAAATTAAATTAAAATTAAAAAAAATATTAATATAATAACCATTCCCCAAAATAGGGTTCCCTGTATATAGGGAACCCTATTTTAGGGATATACTATATGGGGAATGGTTGAACTTAACCATTCCCCATATTCATTCCCCATTTTGGGGATTTCCCCAAAATGGGAAATCATTGGAAGTGATCTTATTAACGTTGAGCAATGGTGGAAGGAATTAGAAGGTTTCACCACGGTGATTAAAATTGAAATTGAAAGTTACGAGTTTGGGTTCGTGATTGAGAGGGATGTAATGAAAAATTTTAATTTCATAGTTGTAAATTCAATAAGATAATTTAAACAAATGGTTGAAGAAATCCTCGAGCAACTATGATCAGGGCAATGGGGCTTCAAGTGCGGCGAGTGACCTGTGGGTGCAACAATGTTCGCTAACAAGGATTTTCACAGGACTAGGAGTTAGTGTTTTAAAAGGCGCTAGGCCTCAGTCGGACGGCTAGAGCCTAGACGAGAACTAAGTGGATTAGTTTTTTTTAAATATTAAATATTTATTAACGAATTAAAATAATAAATTTAATTAATACATAAATTTGTATATAAAAAAATTTAAAATTCATGTAATAACATTTTTCTGAGCTTTGGTGATATTTTTTTAAGCTTCGACCACACTGGTCTAGGATTTGACAACACTTTTTTTTATCTTTGTCGACACTTTTCTGAGTTTTAAAGACATTTTTCACCTTGATCGCCCGATTTTATAAAATCAGGGCGATGTTCTAAAAAATCATGCCTAGACAGTCACCTTGACCGCCTTTTAAAACAGAGCTAGGAGTGCTAATGGGTGCCACAATGGCCAAATTGGGCTACGAGACACCATAAGGAGATGCCAGGAGAGAGGCCCTGTGGCAATAAGCCATGGTACAAAGGGGGTGACATTGGCCAACAAGGATGTACACGATGGGTAAAAGTTCTTGGAGAGGTAACGTGACGTGGAAAATGAATATCCGAATTTCAATCAATCTCAACCATACATTCAGTTTAAATGGTAGAAATTTATTTGCATTATTAACCACAAGCAACTAAAATTTACGATCGACTATTAAAATTGAATGAATGATTGAAATTTATTGAAATTTATAATATACCACATCTCAAATTTGAAAAATCTTTTATCAGCGTGATGCATGAGCATTGTAAGGGAATTAGGGCCAGTTTGGTTGTGCTTTCCTAATCTGCTTTTCTGAAAAGTTTCATTTTCAAATTTTTTTTGTAAACAACAGAGTTGATATTGGAAAAAACAATTTCGACAGATCCTAATTAAATAGTATGAAGGATCAAAATGTGTTGTTCAAAACCAAAATACGTAATTCTATAAAAAATTTGTGAGAACAGCTTAATGAGATAACAGCTTAGAAAGCAATACTAAACAAACGAGAATTTGATTATCCAATAGTGGGCTTGCAATAGGCTGGCCCAACCCAATGTGAACAACGCGCATGCAAGACATTAACCAGGAATAATTGTTACTAATCGGTTGGAAACTTTAAGAAGCTTCCAACAAAGCCCATAGTGACTACAGAACACTCGGATTCCATTGGTATTTGTCCGAAATGTGTTTAGAAACTTGGAAGTCACGTTTAGCTTGATTTTTAGCATAACAAATTCTAGAATAATACTTTTAACTGGAAAATTATGTTAGAAACTAAGCGTTTAGAATATCGTGTCCAAAAAAATTAAGAAATGTAATAATTTTATACATATTAATTCATTTTGGAACACATCATTCCTACGAAGCATAGTGTTCCAAGCATCCAACTCCTAGCATAATTTCTCCTTTTAATCCATCACCAGTGTTTTAAAAGCGCTAGGGGCCTAAACGGGGATTAGATGGATAAGTATTTTAAATTTTTTAATATTTAAAGGGTGTTTCTCAAAATTTCTCATTTTCAAACTTTAACTTAAAAGTATTTTTTAAGGAGATTTTAACTTATAAGTCAGACAATGAAGTGTTTCTGATAACTTTTTTTTTAACTTAAAAGTTAAAAATAAGACAGAAGTTAAAAATAAGTCAAACTTACTTCTTAAAAAATTCACTTATAAGACATAAGTGACTTTTTTAGAAGTTTTGAGAAACACCCCCTCATTAATGATTAGAATAATAAATTTGATTAACACATAAATTTTGTATAATAAAGTTAAAAATTCATGTAACAACATTTTTCTAGTATTTGATGATATTGTTTTAAGCTTTGATAACACTTTTCTAGATTCTAACGACACTTTTTCGAGTTTTGACAACACTTTATTCCTTGATCGCTCGATTATATAAACTCGTGGTGATGTTCCGAAAAACCCCGCCTTGTCGCTCTAGTTGACCGCCATTTAAAATATAGCCCATTACAACTCATTTGTAATTTACCTTGTATTTGGAATCTGCTAAAGTTAAAGTAAAAAAACTGCTCCAAACAATAGCAATTATATCAGACATTGATAAGTCGACACATTTGATTTACAAAATTAATATTAGCTTCTCCAACCATATTTACTTTATAGTCAAATTAATTTACAATTTTCAATCACATGTCAGATGAAATAATTATTTTTATTTGAAAATACTTTTACAAAGTTTATCTTTACGTAATAAATATAGGCTAAAATCATTGTAATTTTCTAATGATAAGGTTTTCTATCATTCTGTTAAATTTTAGATGAACATTTATTTGTATCCATTCAGTTCGTTCAACTATTAAAATTACAGTGTTTCTATTAGAAAGGTTATCATTTTGAATATCAAATCCCACAAAAATCACATGAAAATTAATTGAGAAAAATTGCGTAACCCAAATAAAAGAGGCTCAGATGCTCCTGATAAAAAAAACACTTGTGATTTTTTTTTACTTTCTCGAGAGTGGTCTCTCTCATAAAAATGTAAGAAATTTCATTGTAAAAAATAGATATTTTTTTAAAAACAAAATTTTATTGATAATTAAAAATCATTAATCGAAATTGCTTAGATCACACATTTCTATGTTCTATAATGTTTTATACACAATGCCATTAATAAGTAGACAAACTTGCGGATCAATCTTGATAAGAATGATTCCACAAACAAAAAAAATTAAACAAACGTATCAAAAGAAAAGGGTGAGAAGTTCATTTGACATATGGTTTTACTTGGACCATGGGCCATGGGCCATAGGCCCAACAATAAAATAAACAGAAAGAGAAAAAAACTTCAATCAACTCCACAAAATAGCAAATAGATATCCCAACCACCACATGCGCACGTTAGTTGTCTCTCCATAATCATGACCCAAACCCATGCATTAATAGTTAATAAAAGCATACTATGTCTCTTGCTTTTTGTTTTCATTATTAATTAATTATTGATTTAATTATGCACCACTTTTTGTCCAAGTTTTTTCTACTAATTTATAAACTATTTTAGAGTTCCAGTCGAATCATTGTAAAATGTAAACCTCACGAGTCATTGTTAAGCATGGACCTTCTAAATTCATAGTCTTGTTTTATTACAAGAGAACGATGTTCGAATAGTTTGCAGTAAAAATCCAAAATAAAAGAAATAAAGAACTCACGTGATGTGAAATAAAAAGAGGATGAGCAATAAGAAAATTAGGGACGAGATCAGAGAAGGAAAAGAGTAAAAGCATACAATATTTAGAGAAATTATTGCATTTTTGTGTAAAGTCTTTTTTCGGCGTGTGAACAAGTAAAGTATAGTGCTAAACAACACCGCGAAAACACGGATATAGATCCCAACAGAACTGTAAGAAAATAAGTGGGTGAACTGAATGGCAAACATAGGATAGGAGTAGAAAATAGTGTTTCCATGACTGTCCTTCCAATAAAAAACTGTCACGTGTCAACTTTTATTATATTTTAATTAAAAAAGTAGAAGAGAGATATTAATAATTATTAAAATATAATAAAAGTTGGTACGTGATAATTTTTTATTGGAGGGAATAGATATGAAAATTATATTTGAGGATTTTTCGATTAGATAGGTTTCAGTTTCGTAGGAAAGGACCAGTACCCTCGTTAACAACAAATTAAAAGCGTTACTTTTGTCCAAAATTTATTACACCTTTCTTATAATGCGCTTCTATTAATTTGCCTTAGCTTAACCTACGCCCCCTTCGACTCTACTCTCTGCCATTAATGGATCTCTGCACTTTTAGCTAACCATTACTGCACTGCAATTCCTCCTCTTCCTTTTCTTTAAATTCTTCAGATTTTGATTCCGTTTCTTCTCAGATCTTATGTCATTTCCGAAACGTTTCATCTCCGATTCTCTCTTCCGCCTGAAGAGAACTGTTCCGGAGCCCTCCTTGTTCAATTCAGTGATCAGCGGTTCTTGTTTTGCTCATTTGCTTGATCGATGTGAAAAATCATGAATCCTCTCTGCTGCATTGCTCCTGTTTCCGTCGATCGGGATCCGGCTAACCCGGCGGGGGCGAAATCAGTTAGCCAGTCTCAGCTAGGCCTTGAAACTGCGTTGAAGACTGTTAATCATAGCTCGAGACCGAGTTTCTCTGCTCAGGTATCGTCTGCTGGCACTGATTTGGATAGGCTGTCCGGTGTTGGGAATCAAGATGTTGATGAATTCGCTTCTGAAGCTAGGGATTCGAAGGGCTATTGTGTCAATGGAGGCGTGAGGGGCGCTGTGGCGGGGATTGTTTATAAATGGGTGAATTACGGGAAAGGATGGAGGCCGCGGTGGTTTGTTCTTGAAGACGGCGTCATTTCGTACTATAAGATTCATGGACCACACAAGATTGTGATGAGCCCAGCGGCGAGAGAGAGGGATGTAAAGGTGATTGGAGAAGAATCTTTGAGGTATATGCGGAAGGCCAATTGGAGTAGCAACCGGCTTGGTGTGGGCGCTGCTGCGGCAGCCATGCAATGCAAGCCATTCGGCGAAATTCATTTGAAGGTTTGCTTGTTTGTTTTGTTGCACTTTAGCTTGTTTGCTTGCTTAGTTATTCTATCTGCAGCTTCTTGTATATGTACGGCGTTCGTTGTCGTTTTATGTTTTGCAGGAACAGTTCTTGTTAAGACTTAAAGAGTGTATATTTGAATGTTATGCAGCTTAAGTGTCATTTTCTCTAAGCTGAGTGAGAATATTTCCACTTTTATCTGACTTTTTCACAGTCAGTTTTGCTTTTCTGCTTCTTGTTGTTTATGTGAGGTCAGAAATCTAAGAAATTGTTAAATATTTCTTCTTGTTTGTTTGTTTGTTTGTGATCTGGTAAAGTCTTTCGCTTTATAAGTTATGGCTCAATTGTAAACCTCAATAATTTGTTAAAGAAGATTGAGGCATTTGACGGAATCTTCTTTTGCTTCTCTAAGTGATACATTTTTTAGTTGTGGAAATAGTGAAAATTTGTTCAGGAGGCACATGTGAGATTTGTTTGTCTTATTGTCTAGATAACATATACAAAAGGGTAAAAGGAAGACCTATTTTAAGAGAAGTTCCGGGCTCAACATGGAAATTCTGCTGTCGGAAATAAGCACAGATCTTGAGAATAAAATTTGCTTTTGCACAACCTGCTAAAGTTGTGTCTCTGAAACTCTTATTGATTATCCAATGTCGAAACTATTATAACATAGTGACCTATGAATCCATAAATACTAATTGCTCTACACTAGTCCTATAATTTGATCACCCTTTTAGCTTAAAGAAACTGAGTTGGTTATTTCATCAGTGCATCTCAACAACAGTAAGCAAAAGAATCACCTCAACATCTGGACTGGCTGGATCATCTTTTCAAATTGACGTTTCTCCTTTGTTATCACCTTGTACATGATGGCCAATTAACTTACGGTCACCAATATTGAAAAACTCAGCAACAGTTTGTGGCTAATGATAATAAATATACCTTAATCTTCTTCTGATGCTGCATCTTTTGTCCGATTTCTTTGACAACAAAAGAAAGATACAGATCAATAAGATAAGACGAATCAATATCGGAAACTAAAATATGTACGACACTTCAGGTGAAAGAAATCGGACATGTCTTACATTTTTTAGTTTTTAATACCGATTTCGTCTAATCTTATTGATATGTTTCTTTCTTTTGTTGTCTTGTAAATCGGACAAATGATGCAGCATCAGAAGAAGAAGGTATATTTACTATCATTAGCCACAAACTGTTTCTGAGTTTTTCAATATTGGTGACCATACGTTAAATGGTCATCATGTACAGGGTGTTAACAAAGGAGAAACGTCAGTTAGAAAAGAGATGATCCAAGGAGTCCAGATGTTGAGGTGACTCTTTTGCTTACTGTTCTCTATGTGCTAATGGATGCTTATGCTGGCATTCTATCCACCCACTACTTTGGCAAGCAATGTGATTTTTTGCTCAGTGATCTGCAATGTCAAATTACATTGTAATGTCTACAGTCTAAGCATGACATAGCCATTGATCTCTGTTATGATGTAAGCATAATTTTTGTTTTTCTTTGCATACTGAAAAGTGTAGAGTCCCTAAATGGTACTTTTAACGCCACATTTCTTCTGTATGTGCATTGAAAATGTTTCATGTGCAGGTTTCTTCAGTTCGTGGAAGTAAATCTGATGACAAAAGGCTTACCATATTCACTGGAACAAAAACTCTTCACCTGAGGTGCATTTCAAGAGAAGATAGAGCTGTGTGGCTTGACTCACTACAGGCTGCTAAAGATCTTTTCCCCAGGGTGTTGACTAACATTGACTGTTCACCTTACGTGGATGTTATTATTTCCACTGAGAAGTTAAGGTCACGATTGTTGCAGGAAGGCATTGGTGATGCAATTATCAAAGATTGCGAATCAATTATGCTTGGAGAATTCTCCGAGTTACAAAATCACCTAAAGGTTCTTCAACGTAAACACGTGATGTTGTTAGATACCTTGAGACGATTGGAGGTACTCCATTTTGCATGCTTGGTTCTGCAAATTATAAAATACTAGTAACTATACATTTGAAAAAAATTTCTTATTTTAATGTTTTTTATGTTTACTTTGAAACTTAACTTTCATCAAGAGATTAGATTCCAGTGTGTGTTACACTGTAGCAGTGTTGATGTATTATATGGTTAGAGGGTTTTTTTCTTTGAGATAGCATACAAAAACTTCGATGCATAATCTGTGGAATAATATGTTTATAACTTTCAAACATATTTCTCTGTCTTTAATTTATGATTTTCAGCTGTGTCTCCTTTGGTTCATTCACCTCAGCCAGTCGTTAGGAAAATTTAGCAAATTGTTTTCTTTTTTTGATTAAGGTTCTTTGGAAGAAGGAATGTAGCCATGATTTGTTATAATGCTTCAAGGACATGAATTCACCATGTCTTTAAAGTTCAAGAGAGTTGTACTTTTGGATTTACCGTGAGTTACTTGATTGAACTGCTTCAAGGTATCCTTTAAGTTCAATTTCTGACTACCAAACCTCTTATTTTTGTATTGTTTGTGAGAATTGAAGTCTATTGCTATTGTAGAGTTTGGATTAACGTGAATCTTCACTTAGCAAAAGTACTTTTTCTTTTGCATGTAGTCATACAATCTTTGATCAAGCAAGTAAAAGCTTCTGCAGCCAATGATTAAATTTTTTTCTCCTAATCTGTGTTGCAGACAGAGAAAATAGAACTTGAAACTACTGTTGTGGATGAAACGAAGGAACGTGAATCATATTGTGGACAAGCAAATAGAAGATTCAGTGGTTAGTTATGCTTCTATTGATCATCTTGATTTTAGATTAAGGCTTTTATCAATAGTTTACTTTACAATGTCATATATCTCTCACTGGTTGATCTGTTAAATAAATTCAAAGATGCGAGTTGCGGCTATTAATTATCAATACAATTGAAGTCACATCTGGAACACCTATTCTTCTAGAGGATTTATTGACATTCTCAACTATTTTGAGTAACTGTATTAATTGATTATGATGCTTTTGGGAATTGTGTGGGTGTGCATGCAGCGTGTTGACACGATTATAGAACAAGTTAGCTTTGTATGGTAGGTAACTTTCTAGGGGATTAGATTGACTTGGCACATGGTTTTGTATGTGTTATTTCATGGTTGATTAATGATTTCCGTCTGTTTATTCCTTTTCTGACGGAAAGATTATATGTAAAAGTTGAAACCTTCTCCAAAATGATAGGGAGGGAACACACTTCAGCGTTGAAAATTTACCGATTCCTGATCCACTTGCAGATTTTTATTCAGTCATGTCAGAGGGCAGTCCAAGTGATTCTGAAGCTGATAACGAAAGTCAAGAAGGAGCAAATGTTGAAACAGATGAAGAAGACGGAATATTCTTCGACACGAATGACTTCATGTCTTCAGAGGCTTTACGAAGTGCTTCCTATTGGAGTAGGGAAATCAATGGGAATTCTTGTATATATGATAAAGACTTATTTTTTGCTGACAATTTAGGCGGGTCATCTGAAAAGGAAATTGGGAAAATCAAATATCCATATGTAAAAAGAAGAGATAATCTTCCAGAACCAAAGGATAAAGAGAAACCTGTTGGCCTGTGGTCAATCATCAGGGATAATATTGGGAAGGACTTATCAGGTGTCTGTCTTCCCGTTTACTTTAATGAACCACTTTCTTCTCTGCAGAAATGTTTCGAGGATTTGGAATATTCCTACTTGATTGATCAAGCCCTGGAATGGGGAAAACAGGTAACTTCATCAGCTAATCTTTTTTTTGCGTTAAAGCTTATATAATCTTACTCAATAAGGAACTTCCTATAGCGCATTGTAGGTTAGCTCATAAAAAAACTAGTTTGAAAATATCGAAAGAATGAATACTCGCTCATATTAAAGCTTTTTTCTGTCTGTTCCTTTGGTTTTGACATACCTTACGTCCGTACATAATCATATTTTTTAGTAAACTTGCACAGTGCATGCATGATAAATCAAGTATCACTGAATTCACTGGTTTGAACGTAATCCCATCAGTCATTGTTGCTCTACTACAAAATGCATCTCAAATACTATAAAGATTCTGCTGCAACTTGTACAGATTTTACTTGGTTTTTATCTGCATAATGATTAAGGTCTCATATTGATAAGGAACTTGCCTGATTTTCTCATCAGAAGTGGATTTGGACATGTTGCAGGGGAATGACTTGATGAGAATATTAAATATTGCAGCGTTTGCTGTATCTGGCTATGCCTCAACTGAAGGTCGGCAGTGTAAGCCCTTCAACCCTCTACTAGGAGAGACCTATGAAGCCGACTATCCAGATAAAGGACTTCGATTTTTCTCCGAAAAGGTGCTGCCTTTTTTTAACAATTGGTCTATCATTCTTCCTCGCTGTTCAGTGTATCTAATTTCATTTAATCCCTAAAAAAATGTTTCTAAATGACCCGATTTTCGTTCAGGTTAGCCACCATCCCATGGTTGTTGCTTGTCACTGTGAGGGAACTGGCTGGAAATTTTGGGCGGACTCCAATATCAAAGGGAAGTTTTGGGGGCGATCGATTCAGCTGGATCCAGTTGGTGTATTAACCCTTCAGTTCGACGATGGCGAGATTTTCCAGTGGAGCAAGGTTACCACCTCCATATACAATATCATACTCGGAAAACTTTATTGCGACCACTATGGCACCATGCGCATCAAAGGCGCTGGCAGGTACTCTTGCAAGCTCAAATTCAAGGAACAGTCCATTATCGACCGAAATCCTCACCAGGTATTCTTTTTCTACACGGGCTTTCTCGTAATTTTACTTTTCGATATTGCCGTTGAGAAAAAGAATGATCAGTCAGCGTCTCAACTAGGTTCATGGATTCGTACAAGATAATAGAACGGGGGAGAAGGTGGCAATGTTGGTTGGAAAGTGGGATGAAGCAATGTACTATGTTCTAGGCGATCCGATGACAAAACCGAAGGGATACGACCCTATGACAGAAGCAGTCTTGCTCTGGGAAAGAGACAAATCTTCTAGAAAGACAAGATACAATCTGACTCCCTTTGCCGTGACTTTGAATGAGCTAATGCCTGAATTGATGGAGAAGTTGCCTCCTACTGACTCGAGGCTAAGGCCAGACCAACGACACCTGGAGAATGGAGAGTACGAGCTGGCAAATGCCGAGAAATTGAGGCTTGAACAGTTGCAAAGACAGGTATTTTCTTGCAACTAGGTTAAACTTTCTGTAGACATTTGAATTTCGGTAAATTGAACCGAGATTTTGGTTTTCTTCTTGGACAGGCAAGGAAGTTGCAGGAAAGAGGGTGGCAGCCAAGGTGGTTTCGTAAGGATGAAGAAGGATGCTACCGATATATAGGCAATTACTGGGAAGAAAGGAAGAAGAAGAACTGGGTAGGAATTCCTGATATATTTGGCCAGAAAAGCAATTTATCTTCAGGTATAGTCGAAGAATGATTCGATTTGCAATTAGTTTACTGTCCCTTACTCCCTTTAGGTCTTCTCTTGTACTCGTTTTGGAACTGAAATCAGTGTGATTCGTGTTAATATATTTGTATGGTGATGGAACTTGAAATACACCTTTTAAATTATAACATAGTATTTGTCACCAGAAAAAAATTATCTCAAAGTTCGAAGACTAAAAAAATGGAAAGAAGAATCATTTCCAAGCTTTCTTTCCCCTAAATTGTTTCCCAGAATGACCCTGTTTCTTCTTTTTCTGCTCTCGAGACCTTGCTGCCCTAGCTTTTCGGGCTGCACTGGGCATCACCTTATCGTGTTGTTTCTGTTGATTACTTTTACCACCACTCTGAAGAAATAAAATTACCAATCAGAATTTGATAATCAAATAAAAATTTCATATTCTGGGAATCAGAATGCATAACTTTCCATTCATGCCTCAAATTTTAGAATTCAATCCCAAGTAGAGAAACTGGTAAATGAAAATGGAGAACATGACTAAAAACTTACCTTTTTCTTTTTGATGGCAGCTCGAGACATGTATTTCCCGGTTTCCTCTCTCCCGGCTTTCACCAATGCCAATTTTTCTTCCTTGCTCACCCTCCTCTTCACATGAGCCTGCACCACAAGAAAACGAAGCAAATAAGCAAACATGAAAAATCAATTTCATATTCCAGAATGGTGAATAAAGCCATGATCAAACACAAAACAACTGCCTACCTCAAGCTTCAAAGGATCCACTCGCTTGACTCGCAGTTGATCAGAACTCGGAACTTTAATCCCTTGCCGAGCTAGAGCAGCTTTAGCATCCTTATTTGCCTATCAATACCAATACAATAACGCGTAATACAAGAAAATGTTGAACAAAGAAAGTAAATCGATAAAATATAGTCTTTGAGCGCTGAGTTAATAAACTATACCTTGAGTTCCTTGATCCTTCGGAAGTCTTCATTGGAAAGAATGCCATCTTGCAAGTCTGATGAGTTATCATTCAACTTTTCTTCAGCTAATCTCTTCAAAGCTCGAAGACTTGTGTCAGCAGCAATAAGCTGTCCATCAAAGTCTGCAAGCTTTCTCTTATTTCCTCTAGATTTCTCGTCATCAGTTTTAGCTTTTTCTTCCTCGTCATCATCATCCTCTTCCACCGCCTCATCATCGCTGACATCACTATCATTTTCAGTGATACCGTCATCACTTGCATCACTGTCAATTTCATCTATGGAGTTATCACTGTCTTTATCACTCAAGTCACCTTGTATATCATCATCATCTTCATCATTTGGCATCTCATATTCATCGTCGTCATCATTATTAGGGCCAACCATCTCATCATCGTCACTGTCGTCCTCATCGTCATCCTGCTCCTCTAACAACTCCACACCAGGTATATCACTAACAACATCGACTTCTCCATAAGCTTTTGGCTTTGCCTTTGGGTCAATAGGACGACCACGATCCTTCTTCACCAATAACGAGGGACAAAGCTGCAAGAAAAACCAATCTCCCATCACTATCCATGCCCATGTAAATGATTGTATAACTAGACAGATGTAAAGTGGGAGATTATCAAGATGGCGATTCATATACCTCTCTAAATAAAACCATTAATGACCTAGCTGCTGATGAAATTGCCTTTTCATGTGATTTTTTGTACAATACAAGATCTTGCAGCAAATCTTCAGTCATCAACTAGTAACAACATAAAGACTGATTATTAAAAGAAAACAACTCAACTAAAATCAAGCTTCACAAAGATATTCATTAGCAAAAGGTATTTGATGATTGAAGAAAGTGTGGAAATGATATGCATAGCCAAAGGTATTGCTTACCAAAGGAATACGCAAGCAAATTTCCCTTATCACATTAAGTCCAACAGCTATAGCCTGGATCAGACAATTAAAACTAATAACAATTGGTAAAGGCAACTTTAGAGAGATTATGATGATGACAAAAAGGAAGTGAAGAAATACCTCCGGGCGTGAACGATCATGCACAAATTGATTTACTATTTGTTTGAATAAGGGTTCAACTGCATCTGGGGGAACCTAAGAAAACATGGTTGCTTAAATTAGCATAACACAATTTAACATGTTGGAAAAGGTAAAATGAGAGAAGTTACTTGGGGAAAACAAATCATTGCAACACCATAACCGCAAAAGTTAAAGCCTACCATGTCATGGCATGCCTGAACACCAGCTGCAAGTAAATTTGTGATATCACGCTGATGTGGCTGCATAAACGATTGCAAAAGAGAAACAAAGAAAATCCCGTTACATTTGTACTTTTAGTAATTAAGGGTATAATAGATTCAATACAACAATCAGTAATATACCTGAACATACTTCTGAAGAAAAGGATAAAAGTTCAACAAAATCAACCGATGAAGCCCTACAGTTCGAGCAACTAATTTCAACATCATCATCTTAACCTGAAATTTACAGAAACTTAATTAAAATCAATGTAAAACTTGCAAGCTAGACTGGTCTATCCTCTCAGAAAATGGATTCTAATCTCCCTCGATGTATACTCTAGTCAACTAAACCAACTTCCAGTTTTAGACCCCTAACAAAAATGTGTATATAATTACATATACAAATATTTGACCCCTAGACATAACAATGAAAACTCGAAAATTTTGATTTACAAATAAAATAATACTGACGAAACAGAGATAAAACAAACAAAATAAAGGATCAATAATAATATCAAATAAAAAATACTTGCCTCAAAACGTTCATTGCAAGTCTGAAGGCGAGAGAATAGTTTCTCCGCAAATCCCTGGGAAAAAAGGAAAAATCACTCTTTTCTCCCACAGTGATAGTTCCAAATAAACTAGACACTCTACTATCATAACAAGAAAATTTAGAAACCTGGGCATCTTTAAGATGGTTTAGAGGTGAATAATTATTTGAACTGTTCTTTTCTGAAGAGAGACGCTGCTTCCTTTTCATGCTGCGCATGGCACGCTGCAGTTTTGCTTTCTTTTTCTTCTTACTGGATACTGTACCTTTATGATTTGCCTGCAATTTGGAACAGAAAATGATGCAAAGACAAGCTTGAGCTAGAGCGGAGGAAGAATATGACAATTTACATTCCAAGCAAGATAGTGAGTTCAGTTAAGCTCTCTTCTAACCAAGTTCAAATGCAAAAACAAATGCATAGTGGTGAACAAGATATGGGAATGCCATGAAATTCAGGTTACAGGATGCAACTGACCTTATAGATAGCCTCTTTATTAAGGAGGACTTGAGTTTGAGGAATTGACTCATCTTCACTGCTCGAAGCATCACTATCATCACTATCAGCGTCCTCAATCTTCTCGAAATCCAGAAGAAATGATAAAGCAGCGATCATGATCCTAAAATAAATTGCAAAAAATGTAGGAAAATTTCATTGATTAAAGAACATAAAGCACAAAAAAGCTGCAACAAAGAAAACAGGGTGTACCATACCTGGATGATGAATGGAAACATGCCGTACAAATTGCATTTGCAGTTCTATCATCAAACCACACCTTCCTACGGTGAAGTTCACATAGAGTGATGAGAGATCTCTTGGCTCTTCCTTCATCTTCTTGCTATCAACAAACAACTAAACATCAGCACAAAATATCCACAAGCAAGATAACAAATTCAAGGGAAAACCACAAACCTGAAGCATCTCAAACAAGATGTTTTGTAGTACTCGATTCTTGACATCATTTTTGTGTTTCTTATTCATGCGCCTTATGCTCTGAATAACATGGGAGAAGGCCAATTTCTTCAAATTTCTATCTCCCAAAGTTTGTAGCTCCATGAACAATGCAAGAGTACCACTGATATCAACCATCTAGCACATAATAACAACATCAAAATCTTCTTTTATTACAAACCATTGAGATCAAAACTAAAAAGACACAAATTCATATATAAAAATAAGCAAAATCAATTCCATAGATACAAAATCACAGAAATTAAAAAACCTTTCGATTAATTAGAAGAATCAGTGCTTGAGTGACATGGCATCTCAATCCCGAAGGAAGCGACCGCGCAGAAGATTCAAGAAATTTGGCGAGCTGAGCAGGGAATTTCTCGAGTTTCTTTGGATAAAATGGCGTCACATGAGCCAAAAACATGGCTCGATCACCGAGTTCTTTAGCAATGGTAGGATCAGCGCAGACGCCGGAAGATGAAACAGATGAGAAACTGAGAGCAGCTTGCTGTTGAAAGAGCTCGAGAGCTGAATTGAATTGGCTGTAGAGAAGTCCAAGTTCGGTCTCATAACCTTCAGGATCAATTTTCATTTTGGACTGCAATGCGGGGAGGCTCAGCTTATCTGAGCTTCTTCCTGAAGCGAATAGTGTCTCCGATGACCGGCCGGCCGAGAGGAGGCGGTCGGAAGACATGGTAAATTTGCTGATTTGGGCGACCGCTGTCCCGTTATCAAAGATGCTAAAAACCCTAAAAAGCCTAGACATAGAGTATTTATAGGTACGCATTTGTTTCCTATCCCGTGATTATTCCATTTGGGCCTGAAGCCCATTTAAATAAAGACTCTTACAAGTTAGTACAATAAACAAAAGCTTTCTAAACTTGTAGGAAAATACATTTTGGTTTTAAAATAATCGAAGTTTAAGGTTAAATTTAATAAAAAAAATTATGAAACTTATTTTCCCGCTTTCTTAATTTCATTCTGTAAGAGTTATTTTTTGTTTCTTATAAAGTATAAACTAGTCAAACCCATTTATATCTAACTTTTCTGAAGTATTCCGTTGGTTTTTAACTAATTTTATACAAAAAAGTGTTTTTTCTCTAAATGTTATTTTAGTTTTTTTTTAATAATTGTTACAATCTATAAATTGCTTCTAAACCATTTTATTGTACACTTCACCTACTTATAAGTTCTTTAAAATTCGAGAAAATATTTAACTATCTGTTACTCCCTCCATTCTATTTTAAGTGAAATTTTAGGAGGGATTAACATTCCCAAACTAATTGATGACATCATGTTTTGATACAATTTCGGATTAGATCTCACACTTTTGTTGATTACATGTTGCAACGAAGGGCGGACAATTTAGGGTAGGGGAGAAAAATTTTTTTATGTCAAGCGTGATGCATTTGTATTAAATTGATACCAAAATTCTCGTTTAATACAACTTTTAAAATTCATTTTTATTATAATTTGTTTGATATAAACGTAATTTTACTATTCTATTTAAAATTTTATGTACTTATAAATCAAAATCAAACATATAGGATGTAATATATACATATATAGCATCATTATTTTGCTGGTAGATATCTAAATTTAAGTTATACATTAAGTTTGAGGACATTAGATTCAAACTTTTATGTCAGATCAGTTGTAAAAAATTTTATTTCACTACATACATTGAATGGTAAGGATTTGAATTCTATTTCAATTTTTAGTGTTTATTTTGTGGAAAAGTAAAGAAGTTGATAATTTGTAATCGAAATGATTCGAACTCTCGCTTTCAGAAGGGGGGTGAGGTATGCACTAACCCACTAGACATGTTCATGGGCAGGGGAACCCGCCTGACCCAACCTGGGCCCGCTTCTATGTGTCAGGCTTGGACACATATTTTTAAAAAAAAGCCCACCCGTGTTCAGGCCGTTGAGCCCAATATTTTATGAGTCAAGCTTGCATGTATAAATACACAAACCTAGTCAGAGACTGACCCGATTAATGTTATATATAAAAATATATATTTATGTGTTATGTTTAATTATTACTTTGAATTTTTATATTTTCACACGTGCTTTTAATCTAAATACACTATTTCATGTAAAAATTGAATAATTTAATAAATCGTAATAATATGTAGTTATATGAATTATTTATATTTTATATGTATTTAGTCAATAAAAAGTTCAAAAGAAAATAATATGGGTCGCAGGTCGGGTTTGGGAATGACCTTATAAACCCGGCCCGAACCTAGTTCGAGCCCTAAGTTTTAAAGTTTGAGCCGGGCTAGGTTTGGGTTAATGTTTTTTATGTAAAGCCTGATTAAGCTTGGCCGAACCTGGTCTAACCCGCCCGACGAACGGGTCTAACCGAAACAAGAAAAATATTTATAATTTGAATATAATATAATATACTAATAGTAAAATATCGGGAGGCCGGGACCACCTTTGCTTACCATGTGGGTTCGCCCCTGGTTGCAATCTCTTCACTACGATAACATGATATTTTATGAAATGTGAGATTAAAGTAAAGGTATAGTTCAAATTCATAGTGATGCAAATAAAATGATATTTTATGAAATGTGAGATTAAAGTAGAGGTATAGTTGAAATTCATTGTGATGCAATTCTTACATATACAGAATATACGGTTCCTACTCTTCTAGCAATCTCGCTCACCAATTAGCGGGATATGTATTCAAAAAAGTTAAACATGGATCAAATACTTTTAGACCTTCAATCATGTTAAAATAATTTTAGTTTGTGAGTTGTTTTGAAGAGTTCTATATGCATAAAAAATTGTTTGATGAGACAATTTGTGCATTTCATCGATATAGATGTATACATGCTTGACTTGAAACAGTTATTGCATATGATTTGTTTCAATTCCACTTACCCTTTTAATACCCTCAAAGATGTATATAATTATGCTCTATAAATGATAGGGTTAATTTCATCCTTGGTACATCAACTATCATTGTTTTCTCAAGGCTTAATGCATCTTGAACCCCCTGAACTTGTCCCTAAGCTCCGGATTCCCCATTAAACTTTGAAATGTTTTCAATGCTCCCTTAAACTTGTCTAAAGGTTCTCAATTTCCTCCTGAACTTGTCCCTAAACTCCGGATTCCCCCCTGAACTTTGAAATGTTCTCAATGCCCTCTTGAACTTGTCTAAACGTTCTCCAACACCCCCTCAATGCAACATGACAAGTTGCGTTGGTGAGCGCGTGAATGAAAAAAAACTATTTAAAAAAATTAAAAAAGAAATAGATATCTCAATGTTAATAATCTAACGTTACAAAAGTTCAAATCCCTAAATCGTTCTTCATCTATTTAACACCCGAATCAGATTTCTCTTTCCAAATTGAAAACTATTGGACAAGTTCAGGGGGAAATTGAGAACTTTTAAACAAGTTTAGAGGGGCATTGAGAACATTTCAAAATTCAGGGAGAATACGTATATATATATATGTATATATATATATATGTATATACATATATATATATATATATACACACATGTATATATATATGTATATATACATATATATATACATATATATATATATACATATATATATACATATATATATATACATATATATACATATACATATACATATATATATACACACACACACATATGTATATGTGTGTGCGTGTGTGTATATATATATATGTGTGTATATAT
>CATIWQ010260394.1:0-11174 GCA_949673415.1 Euphorbia schlechtendalii | reverse complement strand
ATAAAAGACTTAACACGAAATATGCATTATGACACATAGACATATCATAAACTTCGAAATAGAAAGTATAAGTAGAAAGCAAAGCAAAGTTGTAAGGTATGCAAGTGAAAGCTAAAGTTGATCAAACCGTATCCACTCTTTATTGGGAGTCGTCAATTCTCACAATTCCTGCGTCTACTTTGAATTCGGTCTCAGCCCGTACAGAACCTCCGCTAGGATGCTATTCTTTGCGAATATCAAACATACGAATATTGAAAAATGAAAACTTTTATTGATAAGTACACTTATACAACAATCACTCGAGAATATAGAGAAATCTAGTGATTGAAACAAGGATTCAAATCACTTAAACATTTTCTCGCTAACACTTATGAACATAGCGAAACTAGATATTTTATTCTCTATCTACACACACTATACGTAACCCTATAATTGCACTTTAATGCTGCATGAAATTGTAAGGTTTGGAACCCTATTTATAGAGTTCGAAGGGTTGCGTCTATCTATACGAAGAGTTGTGTCCATTGGCCAAAGATTGCATCACTTCATTATGATTGATTGAGAAACTTCAATCTAATCCACAATGGATAGGTACCTTTTCATGATTGGTTGATTTCTGATAGGTATCTATTCGTTGGTAGTTGATGGCGGTTGATCGTCTTTGTCTGATGATTGGTAGTTGAGAAGATTAAACCAGAAAACCGTCCAAGTCACGACCGTGATATACAAGTCGCGACCGTGAATCTTTGATTGGTAGATTTCTATTTTGAAGAAGAACAAATCACGACCGTGAATGATTGTCGCGACCTTGAATTGCATTTTTCTTTAGAATTCTTCTTGTAACTTCACCGATCTTTGATAGCTTTGATCCTAAGCTAAATCTTTAAGTTCCACACATCTTTTTACACCTTTTTCACTCTTTTTTCATAGAATTCAACATTAGATCATTTTACTCTCAAGATTTACCTAGTATCTGCATTTGCATAAAAAACAACTACATACCACGTGAAATCTTTTATATGAAGTATAAAAATGACTTAAACTATAGTGTTTAGTGTATAAACTTAATATGATAATAAGTGTAATTATACAAGAAGAATTCAATGGAAGTGTATAAGTTGGTAAACAAGTTCGTACCTCATTTGGCGAAAGACTATTGCAGTGAGTACCACATTCCACGTTGTAAAAGATTTCAAGTAGAAGTTCGAAATTTCCCATAAATTAGTAATGTGAAATTTATATAGTTTAGTTGCATACCTTTGCTCTTAATGGAGAGTCAACCGAATCGCATCTTCATATAAGCGTTATATGCATACTCGAATATTACCTTCTCTTAAGCATAGTATAAAGTATAAAGGGAATAGAAAGCACTCTTTGATTAATTTCTCTCAATGCATTTTTAGGTAACCTAGGAAGCTAAAACACTCTCAATGGTTGCATTTTATGCTCCATACCACTCTCCCCTTTTTTCAATGGTTGCATTTTATGCTCCATACCACTCTCTCAGTTTTTTGTTTTAAGCATATGTTTTTGAAGTACTTTATACTTTGCATCCATTTTTCATGCTATGCTTTCTTTTCTTTTTTCACTCAATGAATGGTTGCAGTTTCTGCTCCGTACCATTCCTCACCTTTTGCATAACTCATTGGTCATCCTGTCTTTCTTTTGATTTTTCTTTAACACCCTCATCCTTTATTGATCAATTTCAAAGTATTATGGCTATAGTTTCCTAACACTTTAAACATACTCAATACTTATAGGACTTATTCGAGATTTGCATATAAAACTCATAGTAAGAATACCATTTTACTCCACTTAAACTTATCGGAAGCATTAAACTAAAACTATATAACTTATACTAATTCATGTTGCATCGAAATATATATCGAAACTTACTTGGAATGTTGCTCTCGAATGTTACTCTCCACTCATCCTTGCCAAATTGATAAATGTTGTGCACTAACATCAAATTTATAAATACGTAACACTCACAATAACCTTGGACAAATGTTAGTAAAATATTAGAAATGATAATGTATAATTAACAAAAATACCAAGAAAAATTTTCAAATTCTTCGATTTTTTTATTTTATTCAATTTTTTTGGACTTTACAGGATTTTTACAAATGTCCCCCCACACTAAAGAACACAAAGTTCTCATTGTGAAACATTATAAAAATAAAAATTAAAAACTAGTCTAAAAATATGAAAAAGAAAAGAAAAGAGAAAACCCGTTCTATTGAGAAGGAGAACCCAACGGCCATGTTGCGATTGTGAAGGCTTGTCGCGATTGTGATTTCCTTTAAAACAGGAACAGAAGGTTTTGTTGTATAACTTCACGAGCGCGATCTATAGTTGTGGTCACGATCTTCTTCAATTCTTCTATTTCTTCAATTTTTAGACTTAGTACCTAGAAAAACTAAGAAAAACAAAAGTATTAAATATAATTGCCCTTTCTCTGGCAATTTGATCTCTGAACGCACTTGCCTTCCCCAGTAATTTGATCTTTAGAATGCTATTGCCTTCCCGGCAATGGGTCCAAAAACTTGTTCGCCACTTTTCTACTGATAAGTTTAATAATTTATTCGCAAGATTTGGCTATATACTAATGGTGCCAAAAACTTGTTCACGTAAAGTATAGATGTTGTCAGTACCTCTTATCAAATAGAAAAATGATGATAATTGCAAGTATACAGTTGCGATGTAGTTTTAAAAGATATCGAACCCGTAGGGAAGGAACTAAGTCTAAAGATCAATAAGGAAGACAGAATAAAGAAAATAAAATATTTTTGGATTTTAGTTGGGAGGATTAGAATGAAGAATGGATAGATATATGTATGGAAGACTAGAGATTCTAAATATATAGATTTTTCCTACGAAATAAGTATAGCAAAGAAAACATGCGAGTTCAACAAAGATGTTACGATTCACTAGACTAATCTAACAGGCTCGGTTCAAAACACCCAGATGTTCAATTATTCACCGCAGAGCAACACATGAAATAACTTTTCTAAACCTAGTGCAAACGAATTAAAACAATTATATAAACCTAGACAACGTCAATACTATGCTTAGTACGGGTCACTCTCACATAGCCACATTTAGCAAGTTACCATTCCAAAAATGTTGGCTCACTAAACAGCATTATATCACAGACCTAGTGATTATACACGATATTGTTAACCCCGAAACTACTCTTAAAATTAACTCCAACGCATATAACTTGATTAATATAAAAGACTTAACACGAAATATGCATTATGACACATACACATATCATAAACTTCGAAATAGAAAGTATAAGTAGAAAGCAAAGCAAAGTTGTAAGGTATGCAAGTGAAAGCTAAAGTTGATCAAACCGTATCCACTCTTTAATGGGAGTCGTCAATTCCCGCAATTCCTACATTTGCTTTGAATACGATCTCGGCCCGTACAGAACCTCCGCTAGGATGCTATTCTTTGCGAATATTGAACAAACGAATATTGAAGAACGAAAACTTTTTTTGATAAGTAATTTGCAAGTACACTTATACAACAATCGCTCGTGAATATAGAGAAATTTATTGATCAAAACAAGAATTCGAATCACTTAAACATTTTCTCGCTAACACTTATGAACGTAACGAAACTAGATATTTTATTCTCTATTTACACACACTATACGTAACCCTATAATTGCACTCTAATGCTGCACGAAATTGCAAGGTTTGGAACCCTATTTATAAAGTTCGAAGGGTTGCGTCTATCCATACGAAGAGTCGTGTCCATTGTCGAAAGATTGCATCACTTCATTATGATTGGTTGAGAAGCTTCAATATAATCCATAATGGATAGGCACCTTTTCATGATTGGTTGATTTCTGATAGGAGTCTATTTGTTGGTAGTTTATGGCGGTTGATGGTGGTTGATCGTCCTTATCTGGCGGTTAGTAGTTAAGAAGATTAAACTAGAAAACCGTACAAGTCGCGACCATGATATATAAGTCACGATCGTGAATCTTTGATTGGTAGATATTTATTTTGAAGAAGAAGAAGTCACGACCGCGAATGATTGTCGAGACAGTGAATTTCATTTTTCTTCAGAATTCTCCTTGTAACTTCACCGATCTTTGATAGCTTCGATCCTAAGCCAAATCTTTAAGCTCCACGCACCTTTTTCACTCTTTTTTCATAGAATTCCACTTTAGATCATTTTACTTCCAAGATTTACCCAGTATCTGCATTTGCATAAAAAACAACTACATACCATGTGAAATCTTTTATGTAAAGTATAAAAATGACTTAAACTATAGTGTTTAGTGTATAAAATTAATATGATAATAAGTGTCATTATACACTTATCAAAGGCACCCTTTCATAATTGGTTGACTTCCAAAAGGTGTCTTTTTGGTTGGTAGTTGATGGCAGTTGATCGTTCTTATCTGGTGGTTGAAAGAAGAGAAGAGTTGACAAAAAACTGTCAAGGTCATGACCGCGAATGTATGTTGCGATAGTGAATACTTGGTTGGTAACTTTCTGTTGTGAATGTTAACAAGTCACGACCGCGATATATGTATCACGATCGTGATATGCCTTTTTCACATGATTCCTCTTTGCGATTTCTACCGATCTTTGACATCTTCGATCCTTTGCCAATTCCTTAAGTTCCATGCATCTTTTTACACCTTTTCACTCTTTTTCCATAGAATTCCACTTTTTTTCATTTTACTTCCAAGATTTATCTAGTTTCTGCATTTGCATAAAAAACAACTACATACCACGTGAAATTTTTTTATATGAAGTATAAAATGAAACAAAACCATATGTTTAATGATTGAAAATATCATGATAATAAGTGTAACTATAAACTTATTAGTTTCTCCTTACATATTTGATTTATTGTAATTTGAGTGATCCAGCTATCTTTCAGAAGAACATAATAAGGACTTGAAGTTGTTATTCTAACTTGAAAATTCTTGATTGTCGAGTAAGATTGAGCTGAGTTTTAGAAGTAGGAAATTCCAAGTGAATTCACCAAGTTTGAACTGATATCTTCAATCTTTTATTTATAGAGGAATGTTGAAGTAGTCGTTGCAAACTTTTCCTTCAACTTGTTTAATCTTCAATTTATCTTCTAGTCGGGGTCTTCAAGAATCTTCCCGTTTGAGACAAATTTTAATCCGTTGTGAGATAGATTTATATATGTTATTGTGCAAGATTAAACCATTGAATGAAATTCTCACAAGTCTTGATCTTTAACTTGATTAAGTCTTGCAAGATAAGGAGCACGTTGCTACGTATGTCATTCTTTGATATGCTTAAAGTATTGGTACTAATAGAATGGTGCGGTTCTTTCTGAAATGTGACGAGACAGTCTGTTGTTCTTTGATTTTAATGTTGACATGCTGACAATCCATACTAACAGCTTTTCTCTTGGACCACATAATTATTTCTTTAAGATTTCAAAGTCAGATCATCTCAGTATCCTAAAACACATCAACTAGGAATATTATTTTATATAAATAAAGGGTTAAAAGCATATTAGTAACCTGAGTTGACCTCTTATCAATAATGCGATCAGGTTTGTTGTTGCTTAGTTTGTTTATCGTTAAAGTTGATAGCTTGAATGTGGTCATCATCTTCTTTAATGTTGTTTAGATCTTCCGTTGGCGCTAATTTAGGAATCTCGGGCACATTGATAACTTAACAAACATTATCATCATCTTCTCTTTTAGTGATAGGTTGCCTTTCATCAAAATCTACATGCATAGATTCTTCAAGAAGTCTATTCCTTTTTACAAAGACTATATAAGCTTTACTGTTTGTTGAGTAACCAATGAAGATTCCTTCATCTGCATTTGGGTTAAATTTGGCTAGCAACTCTTTGGTGTTAAGTATGAAACTCTTACATCTAAAGGATTTGAAATGCCCAACTTTTGGTTGGTGCCCCCTTCTAAAACTGCTTTTCATATTGACATGGTGAGCAAAGCTTATCCTTCTCAAAACTATTTGAAGGAAGATAATTGACTAGTTCTTTCTTTACTAGCTTTGATAAATTCTTCATGTGGATATGGGCAAGCTTTTTATGCCATAACCAAGAGTTTTCATCTTTCAAGACTAAGTAGACATTTCTTGATCCGGGGGTTAAATCAATCATATAAACATTGTTGATTCTAGGAGTATGGAGAATATTTGAATCAATCTTTATTTCGATCATTGAACATCTAGCTGAGTTAAATGTAACTCGTATGCCTTTATCACACATTTCAAAAACACTCAACAGATTGAAATTTAAGCTTTGAACAAGAGAATTGTCTTCATTCAAAGGGCTAACTCAAACTGTGTCATTTCCTACAATCTTTTCTTTCTGGTTGTCGCCAAAACTAACACTTACATTTCTCTTTCTCTCCAATGTCATGAACTTCTTTTCATCACCGGTCATATACCTCGAGCATCCGCTATCCAAATACCACATTTTATGTTATTAGTAAATCTTAGGTTCCCCTGCAAAATAATCAAGTTTTCTTAGGTACTCATGCGTTAACGGTGTTTACTTTACTCCAGTCATACTCATCATAAAAACCATTTTTATGTTTATAAAGAGTTGTGACATGGCTTGCCTTTTTACAGATTCTACACACCGATTTTGTTCAGGCCTGTTCAGTTTCTTCTTTTTGGTTTTTCTTTACAAGAAGTATGTGAGTGGTTATTAAAAGTAGAACTTTTGGCTAAAGGAGGAACTTATATCTCTTTCAAGGCTATTAACTCACTAGATAACTCATTTAATTTCTTAAAAAGTATATTGTTACATCCTTTATGAAACTTGACCTTTTCTAAGAGGTAGTAGATGTCAAGAGACATGGAAGAGCTAGTGTCTTCCAAATCTTCACATCACCTCACTATCTCTTTGATGCTTTTGCTTGATTTTTTTGTTAGCCTAATTACATCATATAATACCTCATCAATTTAATTTTTGACAACGGAGATTGATTAGTTACCTCATTGTCACTTTCTTCTTTGTTTTAATCAACAAATCTGTTAGCAACAGATTTAGAGTTTGAAGTTGATGTTGAGTTATCGTTGGGTTTATCATCAATCACCATTAGACAAATGTTGACAAAATTAGTAGGATCCTCATTTAAAGAAGAATCTTCAGATTTAGAATCACTCTAAGTGACAACATGTGTTACTTTCTTCTTGCCGACCTTCTTGTGCTTGTCTTTCTTTACTTTAGGACAGCTAGACTGAATGTGTCCTTTCCCACCTCATCCAAAACATTTGATGTCTTTGTTATAATCTTTCTTGAACTTCTCTTCTTTATCATTTCTTGGCTTTTGCTATAAAATTTCTTTCCAATTTTTCCTTCTTTCTTCATGAAGCGCTTGAATCTTTTAGTCAGCAGTGTCATATCCTTGTTAGAGTTACCTTCATTGTTGGATGCGTTTGCTTTGAGAACAATTACCTTGGATTCCCTTTCCTTGCCTTTACTCTTCTTGTTATCCTCATCATACTTCTTCAAGAACATTTCTTGATAGAGTAGAGTTCCCATCAGTTCATCAAACTTGTAAGTTTTGAGATCAAAAATTTCTTCAATCGCACTCTTCTTGGCATCCCACTCCTTGGTGAGATTTCTCAAGATTTTCTTAACCAAATCTCCTCAACGTAGCTCCATGCCCTAGCTTAATGATAATGTTATTCATGCTTTGCATACTTTTGTTAGGCCCCATCTTAAATAGCTCATACTATTTGATCATCATGTTGGTTATTGTCTCTTTAACCTTGCCATTCCCTTCATAAGTGACCTCTAACTTCTTCCATATCTCCTGTGTTATTTCGTAAACTGAAATCCTGTTGAATTTAAAAACATCTGACGCATAATGTAAGTAGTTAATCATCATTGTGTTTTCCTTTAACAGGTTAATGTTAGCGTTGTTATACTTTTCAAGTTCCACTGGAACTCTTTGACCATTTCTAACTTTTATTGGAGTATGAGAACCAATCTCAATAGCTAACCATGATAGCATGCTCTGTGATTGAATAAATTGTTCATCCTATTTTTCTAGGAAGAATAAAGTTGACCATCAAATAATGGAGGTCTAGTGTGAGCACGAGATTTTGTACTAGCTTGCACGTTCAATGATGATGGCTTTTCAGGATTTTTATCCTCGTGAAACACAATTTTCGATTATCCGGAGAACTTCGAATGGGAGCATTCCTCGACACCAACTTGTGTTAAAGATTCAAATTATTAGATTTTAATGAATTAATAAAAATATAAATATAAATAAAAAAATATAAAAAGCCCGAGCTCGATGAGCCCACTACGTCGGCTCGCTGGATTCCAGTGAGCCATGAGGACTCGCTGGAATTTCCAGCGAGGCGAGCCTACCGGAAATTTCCAGCGAGCCTGTTGGAATTTCTCAGTGAGCCTAGCTCGAACCCTATAAATATTGGGATTTTTTTGGATTGAAGGGGGCTCAGAAATCAGAGAAAAATTCTATTTTCACCAGAAAAATCAAGAAAATATTTTCTTTCAAATAATTAGGATCTAAAACACATTTGGATTCCGAAACTTTTGATTTTCAATATAACTTTCTTCAAATTCTTTTTCTTCTAAAATCCTCAGATATTCTTGGGTCTAAAACAAATTTAGAACCCAAGTCATATTATCTTTTGGATAATTAAACAACTATTTTCCACATCAAAATCACAACCTTAAAAAATGAATGAGGAACGCTCCCGGGGATCATACGGATACGCCGAAGAGGATTCACGCCGAAAGGGTAAGCCTCTGAGTTCATAGAGCTTCTTGTTTCGTGTTCTCCGTATTTTCTTTTTCTTATTTCATTTTACATGTGGACCTAGGGATTATTCTACTTCTTTCATTATGTAAATACTATTGTAGTAATTCTTCTTCATCTTTTATTTCTTTTTATTTAATGGAAATATCTGTAGAATACCTCCACGAAGGGAATAAAAATTATTCTTGAATAACAGACCTAACATTTTACCATGTGATCACTTTCACTAATAAAAAAGACCAACATATGTGTTAATAAAAATGAACCTCTTTATTCAAAACAAGAACTTTAAACCGTCGATGTTTTAATTAGGCCACAAGGGGCCTTCTCAAAATTAAATCGAACATACGTGCAAATATTGTGCTATATCTTGTGCTAACCGTTGTGGATGCAGGTTAGATGTATGCCTAGGGTTTTATTTTCCTTCGAGTATTGCATTTTAATTATTTTTACTAAAATTTAATTAATAGATTAGGCAAGCGGTTGCATCCTTCAAGGTTTTGTAATCTTTAATATTTACTTTCCCGCATTTATTTATCACTTTATGTATGGTTTTACTGCACATGCTCATTAAATCATACATTATAACTCGAAAGTGCGAATATGCACAATTAAGAAATACGGTTTTCTATAGATGTAATATAATGTGATCCAATAAGAAATAAGCAACTTATCCCGAACCCCGAATCTCTGTGTCTCAGTGGGCCGTCCCTCGGATGTTAAGCCTTACAGGAATCTATTTCCTAGAAAGAGCTGATCTAGGTGACGACTCTACACTAAGAGACGGCAGATTCGGGTTTGACCGATCTAAAAACGTTTTCGCTTTCTCTTTTAAACATTTCCTTATCCCCGACGCGGTACATTTTATTTTCAACTTTAAACACTCCGGTGGACCGCGCCTCTCATTTTCACGCTCTCTTGACCCATCGCTCCTTGTCATCCGCTAACATCTGGTAACATGCATTCCTTCTTTAAGGAGTTGAGTCTGTAAACTACTAGGGGATATAAGAGTTGTTAAATACTATTGGAACTTTAGCTCAAGATTGTGAGATCTTAAGTTGAGCACTTACTCTGATACCATTTGTTAGTCCCATTTAGCTTTAGCAAACTCAGAAAGAGGGGGTAAATGTCTTAAACTTGACCTCTAATTGATTTTTAGTTTTTTAAGAACTTTTTTATTAAGCGTGATGTGTTAGTTTAGATGATAGAATGTAAAAAAGGAATTAAGACTAAACAATTGCACAAAGTGAGCTAAGTCTTATTTTGACAGATTGTGTTGAGTAAGAATACTCAACAGAGCTCCTAATAAAATACTTAACAAATAAACACATATATAAGAAATGGTGCGTGTTGAGAAAATACTTGCTATGTAAATAAAGAGATAAAGTTTAGGAAGATCAAATAGAGTGTTTTATCCCGGTTCAACCTTTCACCTACGTCTAGTTCCCAGATACATTCTCTGAACTTTAATCCACTATTTGATACTCCTTTAACCTAGGTGGAGAAGCCTTCACAACGAGTAGCTTACAAGCAAGTACCTTCCTAGCTATTCTACCCTAAAAAATTTGAGTACCCTTCTCAAACTTGCTATCACTCAGAGTATTTAGAAAAAGAATGAAGAAACAACTTATAAGATTGTTGTTTCTCCTTACAAATCTGATTTATTATAATTTAAGTTGACCAACTATCTTTTCGAAGAATAGAATAAGGACTTGAAGTAATTTTTCTAACTTAATATATTCTTGATTGTTGAGTAAGCTTCAACATAGTTTTAGCACTAAGAAATTACAGGTACATTCACCAAATTTGAACTACTTCCTTCAGTCTTCCATTTATAGAGGAATGTTGAAGTAGTCATTTCAAACTTGTCCTTCAAATCGTTTAATCTTTAATTTATCTTCTCGTCGGGTCTTCAAGAATCTTCCTGTTTGAGACAAATTTGAATCCATTGTGAGATAGATTTATATTCATTTCTATGTGAGATTAAACCATTGAATGAAATTCTCGCCAAGTCTTGATCTTTAATATGGTTCAGTCTTATGAGATAAAGAGCGTGCTGCTACGTAACATTCTCAGGTATGCTTGAAGTACTAATAGTAGCAGAATGACACAGCTCTTTCTGAAATACGTTGAGATAGTCCATTGTTCTTGGATTTTAACGTTAACATGCTGACATTTCAACATTCTGTACAGATAACTTTCCTTTGGACCACAAAATTATTCTTTTATGATTTCAACACCAGATCATCTTAGTAACCTGAATAGCATCAACTAGGAATATTTCGTTCTAGGAATAAATGTTTAAAAGCATACAATGTTATAACATAGTAACTTCTAAACACTCAGCATAAATAGAAAAAGACCGGAGCTAAGTTTAAATCATGTTTACATTACT
>CATIWQ010260389.1:0-11108 GCA_949673415.1 Euphorbia schlechtendalii | reverse complement strand
AATGAAGAATGAGTAAATATAGATATGAAAGATTAGAGAATCTAAATATATAGATTTTTCCTACGAAATAAGGATAGCAGAGAAAACATGCAAGTTCAACAAAGATGTTACGATTTACTAAACTAATCTAAAAGACTCGGTTCAAAATATCCAGTTGTTCAATTAGTCACTGCAGAGCAACACATGAAATAACTTTTCCAAACCTAGCGCAAACGAATTAAGATAATTATAAAAACTTGGACAACGTCAATACTATGCTTAGTACATGTCGCTCTCACATAGCCATATTTAGCAAGTTACCATTCCAAAAAATGTTGGCTCACTAAACATCGTTATATCACAGATCTAGTAACTATACACGATATTTTTAACCTCAAAACTACTTTAAAATTAACTCCAATGCATATAACTTGATTAATATAAAAGACTTAACATGAAATATGCATTATAACACATAAACATATCATAAACTTCGAAATAGAAAGTATAAGTAGAAAGCAAAGAAAAGTTGTAAGGTATGCAAGTGAAAGTTAAAGTTGATCAAACTGTATCCACTCTTTAATGGGAGTTGTCAATTCCCGCAATTCCTACGTCTACTTTGAATTCGATCTCAGCCTGTACAAAACCTCCGCTAGGATGCTATTCTTTACGAATATTGAACAAATGAATATTGAAGAATGAAAACTTTTATTGATAAGTGATTTGCAAGTACACTTATCAACAATCGCTCCAGAATATAGAGAAATCTAGTGATCCAAACAAGGATTCGAATAAATTAAACATTTTTTTAACTATACACACACTATATCTCTCTCATGCACTCTAATGTTTTCCCTCTACTTGATTGCACACGAAATTGTAAGGTTTGGAGCGCTGTTTATAGAGTTCGAAGGGTAAGAGTCGTGTCCATCCATAAGAAGAGTCGTGTCCATTGGTGAATGATTACATCACTTCATTGTGATTTGTTGAGAAGCTTCAATCTAATCCACAATGGATAGGCACCTTTTCATGATTGATTGATTTCTGATAGGTGTCTATTCATTCGAAGTTGATGGCAGTTGATGGTGGTTGATTGTCCTTATCTGGCTGTTGGTAATTAAGAAGATTAAACCAGAAAACCATCCAAGTCATGACCGCGATATACAAGTCATGACCATGAATCTTTGATTGGCAGATTTCTATTTTGAAGAAGAACAAGTCACGATGGCGAATGATTGTCAAGACTGTGAATTGTATTTTTCTTCAGAATTCTCCTTGTACTTCACCGATCTTTGATCGCTTCGATCCTAAGACAAATCTTTAAGTTTCACGCATCTTTTTGCACCTTTTTCACTCTTTTTTTATAGAATTCCACTTTAGATCATTTTACTCCCAAGATTTACCTAGTACCTGCATTTGCATCAAACACAACTACATTAGTATAAAAATGACTTAAACTATAGTGTTTAGTGTATAAAATTAATATGAAAATAAGTGTAATTATACACTTATGAGTTATCCTGATCGCCAAGTTATGAATAAGTATGACCTAAAGTATAGCAACTCCTACATAAGATAACCGGTATCTCAGGTCTGAGGATACTTGTACTACTACTGTAATAAGACATGACACCAACACATGGATATAGTTATTTTCGAGTGTCTGTCTTATGGCAGTCTCTTATGTATTACCCGAATACATTCATGTGTTAACTCAAGGTACCACCTTCAGCTTGTGAGATCGGCCACTTGGAACTAATCCAAGGAGTAAGCCTACACATGCTAGTCTATCCGCTCCATTGATGACCAGTCTCAATGGAACTACGATTAGGGATATTTTGACTATTCATAGTAATACGTATGTGTAATTCTCACTCCACATAGCTCCCACTATGTCCTTGCACTTTTATGTTATGAATTAGTCACGAACTTTGTTTTCATCAATGAGCATATACATATCTAAATGTATATGATACCAGCGAAATACAAATAAAAGGAAGTGCTGATTAATAACAAAATGCCTTTTATTATTATTAATAATTCAAAACTGTTTGTACATTATAGCTAATAAAGACATATCATCATATTAGCTCTAGGGCATACATCATATCTAACATGAACACATGTTGTTCATGGGAAGGGACGTACATGGTTGCCTCGCGAGCATTGAAAAAATGCTCGTGGGCTGCCGACATGCACTAGCGCATGCTAGTGGGCTGCAAGCTCATAAGCACTAGGTAGCACTTGCATGGGTTTATAGTGCATGCCGCAAGCCGGGCTTGCGAAGACGCGCAAGCCTGCACTTGGGGGATAAGACAAGCTTAATGGGCTTGCCTTGTGCGGCACACACAGCACGTTGAAGTGGAGTGTGTGCATGAGAGTTTGACCCATAATGCATGGTACTCCGTGGGTGATCCGCATGTGTGGGATGGGGAATTCCCCATCCCACATTGCTAAATGGGTAGCATTCCATGCTCACCTCTCTTATAAATAAGAGTCTTTCCTCTTCATTCCGTACTTCAGTTCAGCCTTCCTTTTGAGCATCACTCCTATTTCTTACTAATTTTTTGATATCCTCCACAAGTTTCTTTAGCACTTGCAAGAAATATTTTGAAGGCTTATTCTTATTTTGGAAAAGAGCCTCCGTAGTTATTTTTGGGTCGGTCTACAAGTGGTCTAGAAGCCACTTGTTAACCGATGAATTCTCCCTCCACATGAAGTTTTGGTCAGTGGGGTTCATGTAGACTTGCCATAGAGGCCGTCCTTGTTCAGATGCTTAACTATCGGAGTGCTGCCTGATTATTCTAAGGGATCGCTCTACCACTCTAAAGAAAGGCACGCATCAACTAATGATGCTCTAAACATAAATGCTAGGTTTCTTTTAATAAGTTTTATAAACCTAAACCATAGATGGAATGTTTCAATTGAGATTATGTCAATTAGGCCATGCTTAGGAGTTCCTTTTAGGTTAATTTTAAGTTTTGAAATTTCATCATACTAGTTCGCTTCATTACCTACCTTAATTAACCAAACAATGGTATCAGAGCATGCCTTATTCAAATGTGACTGAAAATATTATATTGAAATGTAATTTTCTATGAATTGATTAAAGTATGTTATGCATGACTTAGGCTTCAATTCCTGTTATAGAAAATATTGTGATAATTAGATTAAGATTTTGCTAAAAAATGTGATTATCGTATAATTAACAATGTTTTACTACACGTGTAACTTCTTTAAATTGAGGGTCGTCCAGTATTCACTCGATTAAAAGAATGCAATCTTAAAATCATAATTGTTTATGGTATAATGTATCAAACTGCCCGCGGTTATTTTTGGAAGGATTGGACTTGGCTGCTCATTTACTTTAACGGGGCCTCTCCTACTGAGAAATCTTGGACTTTTATGATTTAGTTGATTTCTAGTATGGGAAATTGGATTCCACATATGGTTTTAAAGTCGTAGTTTAAGTTGTTAAGTTAAAACTTATAGACATAGTTGTAAGAACTTGTTGGTCCGTAAATGGGCTCTTAACAACAGTAGAGGGGGGTGAATGCTTAAACTTGGTTACTTTTTAGATATTTAAAGTTTAATTGCCAAGTTTGATTTTTATATGTGTGTTGAGTGCAATATAAAAATGAATAAACTGATTAGCTTTGCTGGCACAGTTTATCTTCAATCTTTGGCTGAGTAAGACTTACTCAGCATAGATCATATAACAAGCAATATAATGAATGAGAGAGAGAGATGAATGAGCTAATCGCTGATCAAGCTAAAAGCTTGAAGTTAGAACATCAACACCTGAGATTTATCCTGGTTCGACTCCTAGCCTACCACCAGTCCCCAGATACCTTCTCCAAGCTTTAATCCACTAGTGAGTCATTCCTTCAATAGGCGAAGAAGCCTTTACAGTGGGTAGACACGATTACAGAAAGTACATTTCTTTCTAACTACCACTCAACTTAGTTTGGGTACCCTTCCCAAACTGACACTCAGATTAGAATAAGAATGCAAACTAAATTCAACTTATAGAAATGTTGAATCCTTGCAATGTTAATCTAAGTAATTTCTCTTTATTACAAACAAATAAGGCTTTTGATGTTTGTTGATTGCCTGTGGTGGAATTTCTTTAGAAGCTATAGTAATTTGCCTTAGCTCTTAAGAAATTCAAGGTGATTCACCATTTTGAATGTCTGCACCAGTCTTCTATTTATAATTTGAAGCTCTAAGAAGTAGTCATTGCAAAACTTTATGATATTGTTGATCTTCAATTTCTCATCTCTTTTAATCTTTCGAATCTTCCCATTGGAGACAGATTCCAGGATGTTTAGAGATAGAAATTAAAAGTTGAGGTGCTATAAAATTCTGTTGACAAATTCTTATTTGTCTTCAAGCAATCTGGATGGCCTTGCTGACGTTGGATGACCTTGATGACGTTGACAGAATCCTGCGGAGACACTTGAGATGCGGCTCATAATAGAAATTCCATACTTGGACTATAGCAAGGAATCTCTGACAATCGTACTGACATTTTTGATATTGTGAGGACCACAGGAATCTTCATTAATTTCAGTGCCTTTTATCTAGAAAAGCACTAAAAGAATATTTTGTTCCATCACAGACAACGTTAGTAGCACATTTGTTATTAAGTCTCTACGTGTCATATAGAACGTGCTTTTAATTAAATAAATGCAAAAACTTCGCATGAGCTGAGTGATGTAATTCTAAACTATGTAGTACTCAGTATACACTCAGCTTTTCTTACTCTAAGTCATAACTTAATTAACTATCAAGCAAAATTGAGTTATTCTCCCTTGAATGAACTCAAGTCAGCTTTATTAATTAAGAGTCTACTTAGTACTCAATTAATTTCACTATCCTAGATAGTTTGCAATTTCCAAAACTACTCTGTACTGTGAAGTACTATTAACTTGGGTTCTACAATCTCCCCCATTTTGGATAGATAGCAAACTAGGTAGTAGAAGAAGTTAATTGAATAAATAGTTCAGAGATTACAGAATACTTGAAGGCGATGTAAAACTCCCTTATGTTGAGTGACTTCCCTTAGTCAGCTTGAGCTCCCCCATACTGAGTGAGTCTTCTACAAGCAGCTCAGCTCCCCCATACTTAGAGGATTTCTTCTTGATTGGGATAATATTTTACTTCAACTCTATCTTTAAAGGTTTGGTCTCTTGTATATTTTCATGTACCACATTGTCAGATACATAGCATAAAACATATTCATAATAAGGAAGTTAAGAAGATCTTAACTTGTGGTAAGAACTTCTAATTATATTAAAATAAAAAATGACTTACTTAGTACATAAAATATGTCTTGAGCTAAGATTACAATAAGTCCTATTACAAGTTCTACATCTATTGGATCATCGCCTAAACTATCTTTTATGTGCGGAAGAAGAAGATCTTGCAGTCTTGTTCTTGTCCTGGCTTAGCCTGCTAGAGGGATGCATCAGATGAGAATGCCTCGGAAGAGATCCCTTGTTAAGATTTTCCATCCTAAGCGCATCTTCAGCTACCTTCTCCCCCTTTGCTATCTGACCTTGAACAATTTGATGAAGATAGACATTAAAGGCATAGAGTGCATCTTGGAAGCTCTCTTGCTAGCCAATGATGGGGAAATCTCTTGCTCTAATTACTCCTTGCCTTTTGTTGAGAGGAAGTCTTGGTCATTTAGCCTACTAAGAAGAAGATGGTGGCAGTGCGAGAGATGAGCTATCGAATGAAAACCTTGACTAGCAAACTATTAAAAACACTTAAGAAGACCACAGAAGTTAGTTGTTATTAGTGTAATCTTCAACTGAGCCTCAATGTCAAGAATCTTGGGACCAATGGATTCGATACACTTGGAAGTGTAATCAATGTCTCTTCCATCCAGCTCTCCCATCTCGAGTAGCAAGTCCAGCTTCTTCGTCTTCCACTTTGGTTTCAATGATGTTCAGCTTTGTGTGGATTGACATTCAGGTATCAGGGAAGAGGGATTCAATTAGAGGCGCACTCAGCATAGGCATGTTTAGAAAAATCTTTCCCATGGTAGATACTAAAAATTTCTACGATGAGGAGACTTTTTCTATGATGTGATCTTTGACCATTGAAGAGTATCCATTTTGGAATGGAGAGAGTCAACATTCACGATAGTGGCCTTGTCCAGCTTCTTTGAGATATCCTTTAGGAGCTTGAGGACTTCATCCTGCTTGTTATCATGCACAAGCAAGAATGGGATTCGGATTCCACCAGTTTCGCTATGCTGTGGCTCACATCCTTTCTAGGTGCTACCTCCTTTGAGACATCCTCGATCTTGTGATTAGTTAGCATCTTTATTTTGGCCTACTCCTTACCGAGCTCATGGATTTGTGTCACTTGAGTAGCCATATTAGTACTCAAGAGATTCAGCTACTCAGTTGCAGCGTCTACACTATTCTTTATCTTTCTTGTAACAGCATTTGCTATTATAGTAGATGTGGGAATAGATGTTTTAGGATCTACTGGAGTAAAACCTGATGGAATAGAAGAATTTACAAGGGAAGGATTGTGAGGATTTACAGTAGAAGATGAGGAGGTGGGATTTTGCGGAACCTTTGGGTTAGCTGATTGACCTAAGGATGGGTCAGCCTGAGTTTGCTCATGCTGAGAAGAAGGCTCGTCAACATGAGTGAATGTGGGAGTGGGGATCCTGGGTCCTAAGGATCAGACTCCTCTAGGATCAAGGTAAGAGTTTCTCCAGCATCCTCCTCATTACTCACCACCTACACATTTCTCTGCAGTGGCCTTGTGGTGGTAGAACGCTTTCGCTGAGTGCCCTTAATTTTGGAAAAAACATTTGAAGTCATCTCAGTAGCGTTGGACCCTAGCTGGTCCTCATCTCTAGACTTCTAGGCCTCACCCTGCTTCTCAGTATCATCTGTGAATACCATTGTGTGCTTCCTTTGGCGCATGGTCTCATTGGCCTCAGCCTCTTCTTCTTTCTCCTCAGCTTGCTGCTCAGCTAACAACTTAGCCTTAGCCTCCCTTTGGGTACAGGTTTTGGCTTGCATCTTTCTCCTTTGGTGCTGAGAAGGAGCGTCACTGGATTTAGCTGGACTCTTCCCCTTGGCCTTAGAGGAAGCAACCATCTTTGCTTTGGAGGGAATGGCAATCACATTCTCCAAGATGCTGGAGATAGGAACTTGATCTGAGTTATCACTCTCATAGTCCACCATGAATTGGTCCTCCTGCTCTTTACGGATGTCCACAGGCGATACTATCGGTATAACTTTTAGCTTTCATTTTTGCTGAGCCTTGGTGTACTTAGCATGAACCTGACTGTGAGCCAGCCTACTGAAATGCGACTTCTCTAGCCTTTTCTTCAAAGACATGACTGTTTCACCGGACTCCCCACAAACTGAGCCACATCAACTTTCACTACCCTCATAATCTCAGTTCTGAGATAACCATAGTGATAGATGGTAGTCAGCTTCGTCAAGTGGTGAAGAATCGCCACTAGCCAATTTAGCTTCTTACCCACTACCATATGTTAGACCACACAACGTTCAAAGTATGTGCAGTTAGTCAATGAGCCTATTTTGGTTAGCAGCAGCTTCACCACTAGCTCATGGCACAACCTTGCTATCCATGACATTTCGCTGGCTACTATCTCCCCTGAATTGTAGTTGGCAGGGAGTTGATAAGTGTATAATTACACTTATTATTGATATACTAAGCACTATAGTTTAAGTCATTTTTATACTCCATATAATAGATTTCACGTGGTATGTATTTGTTTTTGGTGCAAATGCAGATAATAGGTAAATCTTGGGAGTAAAATGATCTAAAGTGGAATTCTATGTAAAAAGAGTGAAAAAGGTGCAAATAGATGTGTGGAACTTAAAGATTTGGCTTCGGATCGAAGCTGTCAAAGATCGCTGAAATTACAAGAAGAATTCTGAAGAAAAATACAGTTCACGATCATGACAACAATTCACAGTTGTGACTTGATACACTTCAAAAGAAGAAAATTGTCAAAACAAAGATTCACGGTCTCGCGATCGGGACTTGGATGGTTTTTTAGTCAAATCTTCTTAACTACCGACCGCCAGATAAGAATGATCAACCGCCATCAACCACCATCAACTACCAATGAAAAGACACTTATCAGAAGTCAACCAATCATGGATAGATGTCTATCCATTGTGGATAAGATTAAAGCTTCTCAACCAATCACAATGAAGTGGTGTAATCTTTGACCATTGGAATTAGAAAAGTGAGAGATATAGTGTGTGCATAGGTAGAGAGAAAAATTATTTAGTTTTTACTACATTCATAAGTGTTAGCGAGAAAATGTTTATGTGATTCGAATTCTTTTTCGATCATTAGATTTCTCTACATATTCAAGAAATTTTTGTATAAGTGTACTTGTAAATCACTTATCAATAAAATTTTTCGTTCTTCAACATTCAATTGTTCGATATTCATAAAGAATAGCATCCTAGTGGAGGTTCTGTACCGACCGAGACCTAATTCAAAGCAGACATAGGAATTGCTGGAATTGATGACTCCCATTAAAGAGTTGATACGGTTTGATCAACTTTAGCTTTCACTTGCATACCTTACAACTTTGCTTTTCTTTCTACTTATACATTCTATTTTGAAGTTTATGATATGTCTATGTGTCATAATGTGTATTTCGTGTTGAGTCTTTTATATTAATCAAGTTATATGCCTTTGAGTTAACTTTAAGAGTAGTTTCAGGGTTAACGAGATTGTGTATACACACTAGATCTGTGATTTTAATGTTGTTTAGTGAGCCAACATTTTTAGAATGGTAACTCACTAAATGTGGCTATGTGAGAGCGAACCGTACTAAGCATAGTAATATTGTTATCTATTCGCCACTTTTCTACTAATAAGTTTAATAACTTATTCACAAGACATAGTTACACTCATTCCGTAAGGCTTATCCTCAATAATAATGCCAAAAACTTGTTCACGTGAAATGCAGGTGTTGTCAACACCTCTTATCAAATAGAAAAATGATGATAACTGCAAGTATATAGTTACGATGTAGTTTTAAAAGATATCGAACACACAAGGAAGGAACCAAGTCTAAAGATCAACAAGGGAAAAATAAAGTAAAGAAAATAAAAATAGATTTGAGATTTTTGGATAGAAAGATTAGAATGAAAAATTGAGTAAATATAGATGTGGAAGATTAGAGAATCTAAATACAAAGATTTTCACTACGAACAAGTATAGTAGAGAAAACATGCAAGTTCAACAAAGATGTTACGATTCACTAAACTAATCTAACAAACTCGGTTCAAAACACTCAGATGTTCAATGATTCACCGCAGAGCAACACATGAAATAACTTTTCTAAATCTAGCGCAAATGAAATAAGACAATTATATAAACTTGGACAACATCAATACTATGCTTAGTACGGGTCGCTCTCACATAGCCACATTTAGCAAGTTACCATTCCAAAAATGTTGGCTTATTAAACTGCGTTATATCACAGATCCAGTGATTAAACACGATATTGTTAACCCCGAAACTACTCTTAAAATTAACTGCAACACATATAACTTGATTGATATAAATGACTTAGCACGAAATACGCATTATAGTAAAGAGACATATCATAAACTTCGAAATAGAAAGTATAAGTAGAAAAAAAAAGCAAAGTTGTAAGGTATGCAAGTGAAAGCTAAAGTTGATCAAACCATATCCACTCTTTAATGGGAGTAATCAATTCCCGCAATTCCTGCGTCTGCTTTGAATTTGGTCTTGGCCCATACAAAACCTCCGCTAGGATGCTATTCTTTGTGAATATCGAACAAACCAATGTTGAAGAACGAAAGCTTTTATTGATAAGTGATTTGCAAGTACACTTATACAACAATTGCTCGAGAATATAGAGAAATCTAGTGATCGAAACAAGGATTTGAATCACTTAAACATTTTCTCGCTAACACTTATGAACGTAGTGAACTCTCTATCTATACACACACTATATCTCTCTCTAATTGCACTCTAATGCTCTCCTATCTATTGGTGTTGCACACCATGCACAAAATTTGAGAGGGTTTGGAGCCTTATTTATAGAGTTCGAAGGGTTGCGTCTATCCAAATGAAGGGTTGCATCCATTGGTGAAAGATTGCATCTCTTCATTATGATTGGTTGAGAAGCTTTGATATAATCCACAATGGATAGGCACAATAGGCACCTTTTCATGATTGGTTTACTTCTGATTGTTGTCTGCTCGTTGGTAGTTGATGGCAGTTGATCATGCTTATTTGGCTGTTGGTAGTTAATAAGATAATACCAGAAAACAGTCCGAGTAACGACCATGATACACAAGTCGTGACCGTGAATCTTTAATTAGCAGATTTCTATTTCTAAAGTAAACAAGTCGTGACCGTGAATGATTGTCACCTTCGTGAATTTAGTTTTACTCAGAATTCTTCTTGCAACTTCACCGATCTTCGACAGCTTCGATCCTAAGCCTAATCTTTAAGTTTCACGCATCTTTTTGCACCTTTTCACCCTTTTTTCATAGAATTCCACTTAAGATCATTTTACTCCTAAGATTTACTTAGTATCTGCATTTGCATAAAAAACAACTACATACCACATGAAATCTTTCATATGAAGTGTAAAAATTACAAAAACTATAGTGTTTAATGTATAAAATTAATGTGATAATAAGTGTAATTATACACTTATCATACCCCCACACTTAACTTTTCCCTTTTCCTCAGGGTAAATTCAACAAAATTGTATAAATTGGCAATCAAGTTCGTACCTTATATGGTGAAAGACTGTTGTAGCGAGTACCACATTCCACGTTGCAAAAGATTTCAAGTAGAAGTTTGAAATTTCCCACAAATTAGTAATGTGCAATTTATATAGTTTAGTTGCATACCTTTGTTCTTAATGGAAAGTCAATCGAATCGCATCTTCATATAAGTGTTATATACATACTAGAATATTACCTTCTCTTGAGCATAGTATAAAGTATAAAGGACATAGAAAGCACACTTTGATTAATTTCTCTCAAGGCATTTTTAGGTAACCTAGGATGCTAAAAACACTCTCAGTGGTTGCATTTTATGCTCCATACCACTCTCCC
>CATIWQ010260373.1:0-12353 GCA_949673415.1 Euphorbia schlechtendalii | reverse complement strand
TTCATTTGCCTAGTGGCCTAGTTTTAGTTTCAAACAATTGCTATTATATTCCTACTATCACTAAGAATATTATTTTTGTTGCGCATTTAAAAATAGAGGGATTTAAAATTTTATTTTCTAATAATAATTATCAAATTCGACGCAATAATGTTCTTTATGCTTGTGGAATATCTGTTAATGGAATTTATGTTCTATATACTAAAACTGAAATTCTAAATATAAACATTGTTAAGAAATCGAGATTAGATAATGAGAAATCCTCATACTTATGGCATTATCGTTTAGGAAATATAAATGAGACTCGCTTAACTAAGTTACACAAATGTGGTGACTTGGGCCCAATGGAATGGGAATCCTATGGTGCGTGCCAACCTTGTTTAAAGGGGAAGATGACTAAGAACCCTTTCAAAGGAAAGGGTTAGCATGCCACTAGTACCTTGGAATTAATACATTCCGATGTATGTGGTCTAATGAGTGTTAAGACACACAAGGGTTTCGTCTACTTCATAACCTTTGTCGATGATTATTCGTGATATGGTTATCTGTACCTTATGAGGCACAAGTGTCAGAGTTTTGAGAAATTTAAAGAGTTCAAAATTGAAGTAGAGAAACCACTTGGGAAAAGTATCAAGACCCTTCGAAGCGGTGAATACTTAAGCTAAGAGTTTCATGATTATCTAAGGGATAATGGTATTTTATCCCAGTAGACACCTCCTTATACACCCCAACACAATGGAGTGTTAGAAAGGAGACATCAAACCCCACTCGATATGGTTCGATCCATGATGAGCCAAGCAAATCTCAAAAAATCCTTTTAGGGTTATGCACTTAAGAGTGTAGTTTATATTCTAAAGAGAGTGCCCTCTAAATCAGTTGATCAAACACCATACGAATTGTGGTATGGTAATAAACCAGCTTTTTCTCACCTGAGAGTTTGGGGATGTCCTACTTATGTAAAGAGGATAAGTTCAGATAAGCTGGGTACTAAGTCTGATAGGTGTCTATTTTTAGGTTACCCTAAAGAGGCTATGGGGTATACCTTTTATGATCCCAAGGAACAAAAAGTCCTTGTTTCTAGAAATGCTCAATTCCTCGAGAAGGAGCATATACTTGGGAAATCTAGTGGGATAAATCTTGAGTTAGGCTAGGCACTCAAGAAGATCAAATAGACAATCAACTGCTACTTTTGTTATACAAGAAAGTGTAAGCTTGGAACATCTTATTAGAACAACAACATTGCATAGGTCACGTCAGGCTCCAATCGCTCCTGAGCGATACGAGTTTCTCATCATTGATGATAAACATCTTTTCCTTATGGAAGATGATGAGCCCAAGACTTATAAGGAGGAAATGTAAAGTGCAAAGTCTGACAAATGGTTTGCAGCCTTGAGGTTAGAGATGGACTCCATGTACAAAAATCAAGTCTGGAACTTGATTGATGCACCAAGTGGGATTAAGCCCATAGGATGCAAGTGGGTTTTTAATAAGAAAACTGACATGGAAGGTAACGTAATTACCCATAAAGCAAGGCTTGTTGCAATCACCACTCATTATGATTATGAGATTTGGCAAATGGATGTGAAAACATCATTCCTTAATGGGAATCTGGATAGGGATGTGTATATGGCACAACACAAGGTTTTTACATTCAAGGATGACTTAAAGGTATGGAAGTTGTAGAAGTCTATTTATACAACCATCAAGGAGTTGGAATATTAGGTATGGCGAGACAATCTGAGAAATTGGTTTTGTTTCAAAAGCTAATGAGCCCTGTGTATATAAGAAGGTTAGTGGGAGTGCGATCGTTTTCCTTGCATTATATGTCGATGACATATTGCTGATAGGAAAAAATGTTCCTTTTATTCAAATAGTTAAGTCATGGTTGTCAAAGAAGTTCTCCTTGAAAGACCTTGGAAAAGTAGCTTTTATACTTGGTATAAAGATCTACCGAGATAGATCTAGAAGGTTGCTAGGTCTTTCGTAAAGTGCATACGTAGACAAGGTTTTGGCTAGATTTAACCTTGAGTAGTCAAGAAAGGGTTATCTTCCAATGTCTCATGGAATTAACCTTTCTAAATCTGAGTGTCCGAGAACATAAGAGGAGAGACTACGCATGAATGGAATACCCTATACCTGCGATAGGATCCATCATGTATGCTTGGTATGCAATCGGCCTGATGTCTCACATGGATTGAGCATCATGAGCATATTTCAATCTGACTTAGGTGAGAAGAACTGGATGATCGTTAAATCTATCCTTAAGTACTTACGTAGGACTAAGGATATGTTTTTGGTATATGGAGAAGGAGATATCTCTTTGAAGGGATACATCGATGCAAGTATTTAGTCTGATAGGGACGATTATGAGTCTTAGTCAGGGTATGTGTTTATGTTAAACAAAGGGGTAATTGTTTGAAAAAGTTTCAAACAAGATACAATTGTTGATTCAACCACAAAATCTGAGAATATAGATGCTTCAGAAGCAGCTAAGCAAACTGTCTGGTTAAGAAGATTTATTGGTGATCTCGATGTGGTGTCCAGCATTATCCAAATAGTGGTTTATTGCGAAAAAAATGGGGCTATTGCTTAGGCAAAGGAACCACGGTCTCGTCAGAGAAACGAACATGTACTCTGAAAATACCATCTCATTTAAGGGATAGTAACTAGAAAGGATATAAGGTTAGAATACATCCCAACGGATCAGATTTAACGAATGATTTAACTAAGCTATTAACTCTGGTTAAGCATGACCAACATGTTAACGAGTATAGCATGAAGCACATGGGCAATTAGCTCTAGTGCAAGTGGGAGATTGTTAGACATGACGTATACCCTAGAGGCAATTAGGGTAATATATCTTAATTAGTTCTAATGCACAAATGATTTCATATTATTAATAATAATTAAGGCATCTTTGTTATTTATCAGTGCTTTTATTTATGTATCTCGCTGGTATATTATATGTATAGTATCATGTACATGCGCATTGATAAGACAAAGTCTATGATTACTTCATAGCATAAAAGTGCGAGGACATAGTGGGAGCTATGTGGTGTGAAAACTACACATACGTGCTTCTATGAATAGTCTAAATATCACTAGTCATAATTTCATTGAGACTGGACATCAATGAAGTGGATAGATTAGCATGTGTAGGCTTACTCCTTAGATTAGATCTAAGCACCCGATCTCACGAGCTGAAGGTGATACCTTGAGTTAACATATGAATGTATTCGGGTAATATATTAGATACCATTATAAGACAAACACTCAGAAATAACTATATCCATGTGTTGGTGTCATGTCTTATTGTAGAAGCAATTCAAGTATCCTCAAACCTGAGATACTGGTTACCTAAGTAGGAGTTACTATACTTTGGGTCATACTTATTCATACCCTAGCGATCAGGATGATACAGGTGATTACATGTACAGTGATGTTCACATGTTGGTAAGCTGAGTAATCAAGATGGGATCCACCGCTCTTGATATAGTGATATAATGAGAGATGTACCTTAGGGCCCCTTATTGAAGACACACACTCATAAACCTCTGATCAGAGTATAAGATTGATAGAACTGGTTTCTAGTCAATCTTGATACATTGTGGTGAGTGGTGTTCTTCATTAAGAACTAGTCTAATTCCAAGATAGCTACGGTTATTACATGAGCTGATACTTAATCCGAGCTTAATAAACTGAATGGTACTTAACCTAATGGAAGAAGTGTATTGTATTGGTTACTACTGCAAAACCAGATCAAGTCATAGGTATGTAATGTTCTGAGTATCGAGGGATCGTACTCTTTTGGTAGAAAGCCCATTTGATAATCTAAAGTTATCGGATTCCATATCGGTCTGGAACATTGAGCCCAAAGATTCCCGGATGGGAAGCTAAGTTTAAGTTAACCTCTAGCGGCTCTATTCTTCGGGATCCTATGTGGTCACACACTTTGGGTCTTTGCAAGATGAAGTAAAGAACCTATAGACTGGGTTTATACCGAGAGTATTGAGGATGTCGAAAACGTCAAATGAATTATTAATTGGTTGGACCAAATTAATAATTAAAAGGGATTAAAGGAGAAAATTGGAAAAATTGCACTGAGCGATGCAAGGGAATTTTTTCCATCGCTAGTGGACCCCAAACGAACACAGATTGTTCAAAGTGGGGCCTGCGCGGCTGCCCCCCTAGTTAAAAAGCTCGCGGATTGCTAGTGCGAGGGCTAGGCTCGCATGCGCTAGCGAGCAATAGGCCCGCTAGCGCAACCCGCAAGCTCGTGGGGCAAGGCAAGCTCGTTAGGCCTTGCCTTGACTTTTCGGCTACCACAACTCACATAAGCGGGCTGTGTATGCAGGTCAGCCTGCGGATCCTAAAGAGATCCGCGTGGTTGACCCATTATGGGATAAGGTTTTTCCCTATCCCACATTGGAAAAAAGGGGAGCTTTCAACTCCTCTTCTCCTTATAAATAGCTGCTCCCTCCTCCTCCTTTAATCACTTCAGGTTAGCCTTTCTCTCTAAGTTCGACTTCTTTTCTTTGCAAGATTTTGCGAGATCCTCCACGAGTTTCTCCAAGTGACTATGAATTTTGTAGAAGGCTCTTTCTATTTTGAAGTGAGCCTTCTCAGTTAATATTTTTGAGTTGGTCTTCGAGCGGTCTAGCTGTTGTTGTCTACCAACAGGTTATACCTCAACCGAGGTTTTAGTCGGTGAAGATCCGTGTGGATCAATCGTAGAGGATATCCTAGTTTGGAAGCTAGTGCTAATAGAATTCTACCGAATTGCTCTAAGGGGATGTCGCATCCAAAAGAGAGAAAGAAACACACATCAATTGGTAATATTCTAAACTTAGATGCTAGGGTTTTTTTAAAAGTTTGATAAACCTATTGGCATCTATGGAATGTTCCAACTTAGATTATATCAATCATAGCATGCTTAGGAGATCCTTTAGGTTAATTTTAAGTTTTGAAATTCCACCTTGCAACATTGCATGTTCAATTACTATCTTGATTAACTAGTAGTTAGGACATCATCTACTCGATTACCCATAAATCTGAAGCTTCTAGCTATCAAAATATTTATGATTCTAGTAATAAATCAATTGGATTTGATCGTAAAGCATTGGAACTGAAGTGGTAAAAAGTATTTTTCAGTTAAGCTTACAATTTTATGTGATGAAGGGATTGAACATCCATTGTTTATTCTCTATACTCTATAAAAGTATAGAGTTCATGAAAGGAGAAATTAGATTCTTCTTTAATGGTTAAGTATACGTATTGAACCAAGTACCTTCAAAGTTTATCTCTTCCAACCCATATGTGACATGTACTGGAAGTATATCTATTTTATACTGGTTATGACATTAGGGTTGTATCACTTACTCCCACACTACCTTAATAACTTTGGGAAATTTGGTCTAAGAGGTAGATGGAGTATCTATTAAGATACTCTTACATATTAAAAGGATTTTTTTTATGGGGGAGAATGCTGATAGATCAGTGAAAAATTTCAATCATGGAATATCAATTTCTTAGAAATGAGTTCTATAGATTATGTGTATTAGGCAAAACATGTCCTTTTATTAAGACTCTTGAACTTAATGTTTTGAATATATCTTCAAGTTGAAGTAATTCAAATGTATTAATTCATGATGATCACATTAATAAGGGATCTTGTTACATGAGGGAACCGAGAACCCAAAGCGTTATGGGTCCATGTGGGTGCCAATATTATTGGTCCAACTGGGAGTCAATATTTTTAACTCAAGTGTGAGCTTAGATCATTATTATATTTTTGATTTGAGTGGGAGCACCGAAATGAGCTTTGAAGGAAGAATTCTAAGGTATGATAAATATATGAGACATATTTAAGAAGATTCGTAACCTAAGAAATAAAATGGATAATTGTTCCAACCTTGAAAATTAAGTGTTTAAAGGGAGATGAATAGTTGTGTGTGATGAAAGAAGAATTAAGTTAACTTGCTTGAAGGACATAAAAATATTAAGAATAAGTGGATTCCCAATTTAAAATAAAGGCATTAGGTTTATAATTAAGGGTTACATATATTCAAACTGATATGAATATGTTATAAGAAAATATTCTTTCCAGTTGTGAAAATTACATCTATATGAATTATTTTGACTTTAGTAGTTGTATCTTCCTTAAAGTTACATTAAGTAGGTGTATGAACCTCTATTCTTAGTGGAGAATTATCATGAGAGATCTATATGACAAAATCAAGAGAAACTGTCCCAAAGATTTGTAAACACGAGGTTTCTCAAATTGAATAAGTCAATTTATAATCTCAGGAGGTTTTAAGGTTGTGGTATTTAAAATGGTAAATGAGAACCATCGTGTATATACCATACTAGTGATAGATTGGGTGCCAAATAACTTTGAGATGTAAGTTGTGGAAAGGTCTACATAGGTCCTAGGATTGAGATCTAAATGGATGGATAAGATAATTAGTATCGTTGCTTCTGGAATCTTGCACAAAAGAGTTTAAGAAAGATTCTTTAAGCAAAATTATGAACTCATAAGTATTCTGATGACTAAGAATATGATTTTTAGTGTAAGTATTTATCTTGAAACTCCTGTCAAGTGGGAGGATATGGAAAATGTTCCATATGTTGGCATTACATATGCTATATTATACTCCAAACCTAATATAACTCATGTTGTGTGCATTGAAGTAATATATTAGTTTATTCTAGTAACAGAGCATTGGAAGATCGTTAAGAAAATTGTAAGATATTTGTGAATGACCATTGATTATGCTCTAATGTATTGAACCAAGGAAATAGACCTTATAGAATATATAAATGTATATTAGCAAAGGCAAAGGCTGGAATTGAATTTTTCCAATTATGGTCAAAGATTTTGTTTGACAAAAGAGATTATTAAGCATTCTTATGCTGAGTGCTCCAAATAAAATGATAACTATATAAAGAGATAGTCAAGCATCGATATCTTATGCGATAGACCTAAAATATCGTAGTAGCAATAAGTATATCAATATCAAGTATTCAGTTAGTTATAGACTAAGTGACACAAGGAGATGTCAATATGAGTTATTTATCTACTCATCACATGCTTGTAGATTCGTTTACGAAGTATGTCTCCGCAAGATGTATATGTGAAATATATAAAAGAGTTAAATATGTGTCGATTATATTTATTCGAGTGCCTCATATATTTTTCCCTTCAAATCGTGAACGATATTGAGATAATACAAATGTGTTTTAGTCGATGAGCAATCTATGTGTGTATGTTATGTACATATCATTTTTCATTCATAGCATGTCGGACATAGAAGTATCCCACTCACATGGGTGTTTACCTTAGTGTTGTCACGATGATACATTTTAGGATAAGATTGATTTTGAACATACTATATGTAGTTTGGAAACCTGTTCAAAATCGTGAATCAACTTTTTGAGTAACAAGAAAATCGCATTGTATAGAACATTGCGTACTGAATCAAAAAAGGAATCAGGTAAGAACTATGTAGTTCACATGACAATTGTTCAATCTTGTCTGAATAGCTAAAAATAGTTCATTTAGTCGAACAAGGTTAAATGCTAGGGTGCATTGTAACTGAAACCTTTATATAGTGTTAGTTGATATGATAAGACATTTATAAGGGTAGAAAGGAAAGAATACCATGATACAATATCAAATAAGGAGGGAAAATAAGTCCTTGAGATAGTGTGTGCTTAGTGACCATGCAATGAGAAGTTTGTAAGTTGTACAAGAATCTTAAATTCTCTAATGTGAGACTCAATCCATTTAACTAAAGAGTTGTTGGACCTTACCCTCAATACTATTGAGTTATCTTGCGAAATAAGAACTAGTAAGGGAGATTTGATCAATCACTAAGAAATTATGATTAGATTAGGTCTAGAAGAGATTGGTTAGTGGACCGAACTAGTTTTGTATGGAATTGATAGCTCGAAAGGAAGAATTAACCAAATATACATTCACTATAGTTCTATCAGTTCACCGGCTAGCTTATCGTTACATTTGTTGTAAGATAGTGAACGACGGGTTAAGGCTTCTAAGATCCAAACAATGTGGAAGTGGGTGCTTGTCAACTAATCTAGGGTAAAGCATACGAGTTATATTTTTATGTGATATTATATATTGTACTATATATTAACTAACATGGTTGAGTACCATTCAAAATCGTCTTGGTAGACCCTAACAAGTGTAAGATGTTTCCTGAATACTAGATGTTAATTTATTTGGTTAAGTACCACTCGGGGTGTTTTAGGAGACCCTAATAGATGCAAGACAAAGCATTTCTGATAGTATGCCGGTCGCACGACTTCATAGCATACAGAAGTTTTGAAAACCTTATATGGAATTTGACCCGTCAAGTGCAAGTGGGAGATATTGGAAATACCAGATCCGTCCGTGAATTGGTCAATCGGGTTAAAGGATCCGATCCAATTTAGTTATTTGGCCTAAATTAGAAAGTTATAGAACTTTATAGATTGAATTGTAAATAATAAAATGTTTAAGGACTTGATTGCAGTTAATCAAATCTATTTCATGAATGGACGTGATTTTCATGAATAGAATTCGTTATTCATTTTCATTTTCATTTCCATCCATTATTCTCTGTCCCAAGTTTTCGTCTTGCGATGAAATCATTAAAATTGATAGATATTAATCTTCGTTGTTGCAGAAGTTGTGGACATTAATTATTCTTTGATACACCGTGAAACAATTCCGATTTATCTTTCTTCGATCTTCGGCACGGAACAATGTAAGAATCCGAATTCGTTTCAATTTCCGATTTCCTTCATTAATAAAATAACTCAAAACAAATTAAAACAAATGGTTCATCGTCATTGTTATTATCAGTACAAGATCTTAACATTGTTTTTTTCATTTATTTATTAAACTAAAAGATGTCACTGTTAAATAACGAGTCTTTTATTTAAACTAATCCCAGGATGAGCGGTCGTCCTGTATTTTGATCAAGCTCTTATTATACGGTACAATCAACTAATAAAGTCGTGTGAATTAACTAGCCGTATTTGATAAGTTACACAACTTATATTAAACTCCTTATTAATACACTTGCATAAAGAGGCGTTATATACTTTCTCATACTTAATTAGCGGGGGATACAATATCCTCGTACCGAAGAAGATGGTGATGTCGATGGTGATATGTCATCTGATGTTTTAGTTCCATGGAATAAATCCGACAAGTAGTTTTCTATATCATCCGGGGCGAACCTCACCACCATCTCTGAATTCATCTCCCCGCTCACAATTCTCGAATAAGAGTAGTAAAAATCCATGTAAATTGGGACGAGCTTCCTAGCAATCGACACCTTCATTTCATCCCGTAATTTTCTATCCAGAACAATCCATGTTGAATGTTTCTTGTATGCTTCTTCGAATGCTGCATTAAACCTCGCAAAACATTCCTTCGCCGCTTCACCTGATAACTCGAAAAGCGAATTTTTGTCTGGTAAAGACGAAAAAACTCTATTCCAAGCCATTAATTCGTACCCGGCGGCATAATTTTTAACCTTCCTAGAATGCTCCAATATCCAATCATCTCCTAGAATCGACTTAAGCTGAGTTCCGCAGACTTTTTGGATGATAAATTGAAGATTATTCGCCAGGAATAGATATGACAAAGCTACGTCTTTGTAGGCTTTCGCCTTTTGATCTAGCTTGCATAAAAGAACCAAAATCAGCCAAGCCAGGTAGACTGAAGCTGAAGAGTCCTGATTTTCGGACAATGGAGAATCAGGAACGTTTTCAGACAGAACCGAACTGTGATCTGAAAGTGAAGCGATGTAACTCATTACCTTATGAGTCAATGGATGAATTCCGCCCCCAATTACTGAAGTCTTTGATGAATCCTTTTGGATTGTTGATTCAAAGTCTGACAGAATTGCTCGGACCGATTCGCCAAGTCTTTGCAGGGAGGAAAGAACTTGAAGTTGGATTGTTGAGGTTGATTCCGAGCTGAATATGGCTTCAATCTCGGGCAAAAGATTCACAAGCGTTTCGTAGAGTTCCACTATTGGAAAGATCCTTTCGGACGATTTCTTGGTTTTGGCAACACTCTGAGGGAGTCTGAATAGATTCGTTACAGAATCCTTGATTACCTCAAAGAAGCATGATTCTCTAATTATCTGAGACGACGAAAAAACATGATCGCAGAGAGATTTTTCCCCGGGAAACACTGTTTTAACCATTATCTTGACTGCATCCTTCCAGTTATTGATCAGATTTTCAAGAACTTCCGAATTCAATTTACGAATCTGGGAAGATCTGATTCTTTCAACTCCAAGCTGATAGAGTGCTTTGTCTACCATTGATTTTCGGACGAGTTTATAAGTTTTGATGCACTCGTTACTATAGCCAACAGTAATCATGCATTCAGCAATCGCCTTGAGATTAGGCATGGTATGGGTCAGTTTCATCTCATCTTCATCATCGAAATTGCTCGAGCCATTCGAAGATGGGCTCGAAGCAGAATCCTGATGATGATGAGAGGAAAGAAGGAAAGACAGTTCTTTTTCAAGCCGTTTTATGGCAATTTCCATGAGTTTCTGAGCAAGTGGAAGGTTGTGAGAACCGGAGCTTTCAGAGAGCAAGAAATGCATGGCTCTTCTCAAGTCATTGACACAATTGAGGAAATCCTGCGCTTCGTTCGGGTTGTCAAAAAGGGAAACTGAAGGAGGGTTTGATGCCCATTTTGTGATGATTGATTCGGCCTTTTTAATGTTGTCTTCGGCGAGTTTATGGGAAGAAATTGGAAATGAGTTGAAAGATGAAAGGGTTGAAATGCTTTTTGTTTCGTTAGTGGCTTGTGCAACCATTGTGGAAATGTGTAATGGTTTGGGTATAGATTTAAGTTTTATGGAAGGAGTATAAATAGGAAGAGGAAAGAGGTTATAAGTGTGTTCTAAGCTTTTTGAAATAAATGGTGAATATGTAATAGTTTCGGTATAGATTCAAGCTTTGGAAATATGTAATAGTTTTGGTATATATGTAAGCTTATGGAAGGACTATATATAGAAAGAGGAAAGGTTGTAAGTGTGTTGTGGGCGATGAATGTGAAATTGGTTTTATATAAGGAAGGTGCCATCTAAACCATTAATTATTCAATGCATGGTGAGGAACTATCAATGAGTTGACCAATAGAAGATTCGTTGACTGACCCGCTTGTTGCACTAGTGGGAGGAGGAAAGTGATCTGTTCTCTGACTTTCTAATTTTGATTTGTAGATTTTAAAATACTTTTAGCTATTGGTGTTGTTACCAAGAGATTTCCACCACGATTTGTGGGATAGTGATAGTCTTTCTTATCTTTGTCATACGTTGTAAAAAATACAAATGAATAAGAAAAATATCACTTTTTATCTCATTGTATTTCGAACTCGTAACTTTTCTTAATAATATCTATGGGTGTGACATGTATTCTCGTTTTTTTCAAATTTGGGAATATAAGAAATTATAACACAGATTATGCTTGTGAAAATTTTTGTGATGCAATTCGGCAATGACCAACCCACAAATTGTGGTACTGTACAGTTATAATTTATTAGTTATTTTCTTCAAATATGAAAAAATGGAGGTTATTTGTATTACATCAAGGCTCCTGCAAGTTCATTTTTGTTTGCTTTAGTTATGGACAAATTAATGATTAAGATAAAAGATGACATGGACGAATTAATGATTAAGATAAAAGATGACATTCCCTAATGTATGCAATCTATGGATGACATTGTATTGGTGGATGAAAATCATGTAATAAGGGAAGGTGTTAACAAGAGATGAGGAGATATGCGTTAGAGAGTAGACTTGTTCATTGGGTCAGGCTCATGCACTCATATTTTTATTAAACCCAGTCCGTTAAAGCCCGAAATTTATGGATTGTGCTTGATATATAAGGCATCTTACACAATTAATATGTAATATATAATTTATTTAGAGTTATACCTTTAAACCTATTCTTATTTACATTTTTATATTCCTCCCTTTTTTGTAATTCTATTTACCTATTTTTTTATTTATCTCACAAACCATTTTTTTTTTAACATGCTATCTTAAAATATTTTCTTCATCTTTGTGTTTTCCTTAAAAAAAAGATTCATGATGCTATACTTTTTCCGAACTTTTTCTACCGATAAATATTTATTTTATAGTTCTTTTATAATTGTCACATAGTTAAAAATACATACTTAATTAAATACATATGAATATAAAGCAACTATATCAATTTGACATATTACAAGTAAACTATAGCAAAAATATAACATCATTACATCAATTTGAATTAACTATAAGATAACTATAAAATAATATTTTTTTATATTGAATATA
>CATIWQ010260360.1:0-15637 GCA_949673415.1 Euphorbia schlechtendalii | reverse complement strand
CTACGAATTATGTTTCTAGGGAGATAGCAGCTAGCGGAATGAGTTAGACCGCTAGGATGTGCCACGAGCTTGTGGTGAAGCTGTTGCTACCAAAGACGGGCTCAGTGACTAGCTGCAACTATTTCGAAAGGTGTGTGGTCTACCATATAGTAGAGGGTAAGAAATTGAACTGGCTAGTGATGATCCTTCATCATTTGACCAAGCTGACTACTATCTATCACTATGGTTACCTCATTACCAAAATAATGAGGGTAGCGAAAGTCGACCAGGCTCAATTTTTGTGGGAGTCCGGTGAAACAGTGCTACCAGTAAAGAAGAAATTGGAGATGGCTCATTTCAGCAGATTGGTTCACAATCAGGTACACGCTAGGTACAACAAAGCACAACAAAAGCGAAAGCTAAAGTGCGCATTGACAGTGGTGCTTGTGGACATCCAAAAGGAGGATGAAGATGGCTTCATGGTGGATTTCAATGAAAGTGATGACTCAGACAAGCAACCCATCTCCAGTATCCTGGAGAAATCACCACCACCTACTCTCCCAAGCAGAAGGCTGCTTCCTCCAAGGCCAAGGGGAAAAGTCGTGCTAAATCCAAAACCGATGAGGCCCCTCCTCAGCCTCAAAATAGAAAAAAGAGTCATTCACCCCCTTTAACTTGTTTTATCACCCTATTGAATCCAACATTTAATATTCAAAAAATAACAAAAAAGATATTTTAGATACATTTTTTATGAATATCTAATTAAAATTTGCTTCTAAAAATGGTCGGAGAATCAAAATATTCAAATGATAATGTTGTAGCTCTAACAAAATATCTATACATATAAGTTACATGATTTTTCTATGTTTTACTTGGCGAAATATTAATTTGTTGTAGAAATTTTTAAACAAACTTTAAATACCCATATTCCATTTTTTGTTCAGGCCCCGAAAATTTTCAGTACAACCCTGTTTGCAACAAGTTTTGTTAAGTGAAAAAAATTTGTTACAAACACCGCCAAAGAATTTAAATTATGATCAACATTTAGTGTCTAGACTTTGAAATAAACACTTCCACGTGGAGGTGAGGTTTTTTGGATCTAAGTGAGTTCAGTTATAGTATGTGTGACATGGTTCTTTAACCCTATGAGTTATGTCAACGTCGAAACCGCCTTAGCCTATGATCCCCTTTCTCTTTCCCCTCATTACCTTTTTTTCTTCAAAAAAAAACATAATTTATCTTTTCAATATCTGATTTTTTAAAATTGTGTTTAAAGTTTCTTTAAACCATCTTATTCACATGAAAAATAAGTTATATTTGAACTAACAATTTTTTGTTCAGAATTATGAGACATTTTTTGACAATTTTGTTGATTGTAAAATTTGAACCCACAACCCCACCACACTTCTTAAGTTCTTCAGGAGGAGTTGGCGATGGGCAACAAACCATTGCTTAGTGGTTAACTAATACTGTTAATAGGTAGACTCAATTGTGATTTTGTCAAAAATAAAATTTCAATTACTAAATCTCTTATCACCATTTGATCGATGATATGAAGATTGATTCAATGATGATAATACCTTATCATGTTAATACATGATGATATTGTATTTCATGTGTTGAAAAGATTAATTACAGAACTAAAAGAAATTTGGCCAAAAATTAGATACATGTTAAATATGGTTATTTAAGATTATATCCCACATGATAATGATAATAACAATTATGTATCCATTATTGTTATAAAAGTAATAAATAATTGACAAATAAAAGGTATAAAAAAAGTAGAACCTTGACGTTTTAAATGAAAGCATGTGGAAAACTCGGTATTAAAGGAGGTCTGTCTTTCTTCATTTCAATTACTTCATTCCTTCTTCCACCATACCTCTCTCTGTATTTGTCTTCTTCTTTCATAGACAATATACATATTTTAAATCATCTCTTTTTAACGCCGGCCTTGTCTATCTTTGTTACAACTACAAGTCTACAACTGTCTCTTCTTCTGTAAGTTCTTTTTCCTTCTTTTTCTTTGCGGTTTGTGAATTCTCCATCAGATAGATCCTATCTCCGTTTCTAGGTGTGGTTAATTTCGAGTGTTCCATCCGTTCTTTGTTCTGTCTAATTGCTGAATTTCATTTTGAACTTCTAACTCCAGATCTCTGTGGTAATTATGAATTTAATTAGTTCGCAGTTCCGATTCTTTAATTTAGTGAAAAAATCGAAATGTTCAAATTTCACTGGATTTGATATTCTTATTTTCCACTTTATAATATGAGATAGAATCCGGAATTTAATTTTTGTTTCGTATGGCTTTTCTTTTTTTTTTTGTAGCGAGTAGTTCAGTTGATTTGCTTTTAAGATCTACAATTGGTTGCCGTGTTTTATTGTATATTATTAAGATAAAATTAAAGTTTATGATTTGTTTAATTTTTATAAAAATTATTATAATTTCTGTGCAACTAAGTTTTGAGGACAAATCGAGTCATATTTCCACATTTCATTTCTCAAATTCAATTTCACAAAGTTTATAGTGTTTTTTCTTCGCACATATTCCATATTTGTAATTTCTAAACATAATCCCTTAAAAATAATTATATATTTTTAGCCAAACATAATAAAAAGTAAAAAAATATAAAAATAAATAAGATTTTATTAATTAGGGAATGATTGGATGGTCAAATTCCTTGTACATGTGTTCTTTAATTTGTCAAATTGTCTATGGTAAACATGGAATGATTCCATGGTGGATTTGTAATTCATTAATGAATCTTAGGTGGAATTCATTGGCATATAAATTACTTTGCTTAAAATAAATGAAGGAATACGTGAAATTGAATTAAATTTCACCGATTTTGTTTTTTTAAATATGAATTTGCAAATTTTACCTAATTTGGTATGATTTGCTTTAAATTCCATGGAATTCAATTTTAGGAATAAGAAATTCAATTCTTTCTTATTCCAAGAGCAAAATCTTGGATTTAAAAATGAATCATACTAAATTTTGTGAAATTCATTTATTTTAAGCAAAGTCTATATGTATTTCTCATTTTGCAAAATTTCTCGTTTAAGAGAACCATTGTATTTTGCACTTATTTTATCAAAAATAAAAAAAGAATTTGCTCTTATATGGCTTTGTTTTTCTAAAAAATAATTATTATTTTGCCAGTTCTTGGAAATTAAAGGAATATATGAAATTCGTATAATGATTAGTTTTTGGAAACAAAGTGAAAATATGAGTGATAGATAATGGTTCTAGAAATAATTAATGATAACCATTCCAAGCATGTCATGAATAGTTAGCTTGTTATAGTTAGTGACAATAAAAGAGAGATAACAACCAACAATATCAATTGCAAATAAGTAAAGTTATGAGTAACAGATTTTAATTAGCAATATTTTACAATAGAAGTAATTTATCATATGTAGAAAAATATGTAGGTAAATTTTAAAAATAGGTCATGTTGTTTGACTGTTTTTTTCTTTTTTTATTTTTTGCAAGAAATGATTTTTGTGAATTTTTTTTGAAAAGATATTTGTTTACGATTTCAAAAGTTAATGAAAAAGGAAAAAGTATCTACAAAAATGAGATAACCTTGTCCATGTTGAATTAAAATATTTACAGGTTGGTTAACAAAAATGATAAATTTTGGAAATTTTTTAAAAATACAAATAATTTAAATTATAAATGTGATAACATTTACAAATCATAATAAAATGAAGAAATTTTAAAAATTACTCAAATTTTGTTGTTTAATTCTTAAAATAATATTATTTTTAATTGATTAAAATATTTTTAATATTATTAATATTATTTTTAATGTGTATTTTTTTCTTTCTTTGCTAACTTCAAACCACAAATATTCATTTGTAAGAAAAAAAATTCACAATGCAAAATAGTTAAATCTAATTGTATGTTTTTCACAATACAATTATGAAAAACATATGATGCACATATCAACCTTTCATAATTCTATTAATACTATATAAAAAATGAATGGAAAGAATTGAATTGATCCATTTTTAATTACAATCATTCTTAATGGATGTATCAAATAAATAAAACAAATTGTTCGTAATTATATAATTTTAATTACATTTTAAATTAGTGATAGGAGAAGGCGTGGAATTGGAATCCCTGATCCTCCTTACTTTATCTCCAATTTTGTTCATTTTTTTTATTTTGATCGTGTGAACAAAATATACATAAGATAATATAAAAAATTAAAATTTTAAGTAAACGGAGAGGAGGAAATAAATGAATAATTGAGTAAGAAGTTGAGACAGTTGTAATTTAGCGTTATAATGATTTGTTTGGTTGGCGGAATAGAATAGAATAGAAAATGTATGTAAAAATTTCAAATATGATATATGAGTCCGATGTCGGAGGGAATAGTTATTTCCAGTTACCATAAGAATCATGGAATAACTATTCCTCTTTGAAATGAAGGAATAGCTATTTTGTGATTTCTATGGATATTAGGAAGAGCTATTCCTTCCGATGTCGAACTCATATATCAAATATGACGTTTTTGCATTCATTTCTTATTTTATTCTATTCTATTTCATTCCATCACTCAAACGAGACCTAAGTGTTAGGTAGTAGGAGACAGTTGTAATTTAGCGTTATCGCTGATTCTTGATATTTGATATTTTCAATGCTAGCTAGTGCGTGATGTACACATCCATATTCCGTATAGAAATTTTGTAATCTCTATTTAAATTGGGCCCACTTTTAAGCAATAATGCATTGCTACGTTTATGGGCTGATTTTGGTTGTTTAATGCCACATGTTGTGCCTCAAGGCAATCAACATTAGTATACTATTATTTATGTCCACTCCATCCATTTTTTTGTTCTGTTAGTCGATGTCACATGGTTTTACCCAAAAAAAAGTCAATGTTGCATGGTTCATCAGGGAACTTTGGTTAAGTTATTATTTTATTTTAAGGGTTAAGCAATTGTAACGCTCACGATCAAACTCTACAAAACATTTAAAATAATATAGTTTAACATTGACGCTATTTGATTCTCAATTTAATATATTTAATCTATTTCAAATAGTTTAAGAAAATAATTGGATTTGGAATTGTTGGTTTTATTTGGAATAAGGTAGGAGATGTAGGTTATAAAAGTATGGAATTTAACTTTATTGTCTGATTTTGGTTCTTACTTCATAGTTTAATACCTTAATGGATATATTACATCTAAATCCATCCTTGTAACTTGGCAAACAACTAAGAGCATCTTTAGTATACAGTAAATTCTAGGAATATGCAATATGTGAAATAGAAATTTACATTGATAACATATTAATGGCTTAAAACTAGACAATATCTTAAAATGATAGTTACACTGGATTGTCAATTTTATTTAAAAGTGTATACCTAAATAATAAAGAAATATTTAATTATAAAAATGTTTTAATTTTGAATATTAAAATATTTATTAATTTGATGAGTTGACATTTCATTTGATTGTTTACATGTAGATGATCAAACAGACAATGTTCAACATTTATTGTGTTACATAATATTGAAAAGAGAAAATAGAAGAGCTAGTAGAGTCATTTTTTAGATAGTCACGCTGGATTGCCAATTTCATTTAAAAATGTATACCTAAATAATAAAGAAATATTTAATTATAAAAATGTTTTAATGTTGAATAATAAAATATTTATTAATTTGATGAGTTGACATTCTATTTGATTGTTTACATATAGATGATTAAACAGACAATGTTTAACATTTATTGTGCTACATTATATTGAAAAGAGAAAATAGAAAAGGTAGAAGAATCATTTTTTATTTAATAATCTATTCTTGTTCATGTGAAGACTATTATTGGAACTTTATTTTCAAAATATGCCAATATTCAATTTAACAATTGTTAAAATCTTTTTACTGTTTGCAAAATGAAACATTCTATTTAAGTTATTTTCTGATGCCATTTTATTTTAATATTAGGAGTAATTTTATTTCAATTCTAATATTATATTCTCATAAAAATTTATTAACTACAAAATTAATTCTATATAATTTTTTGAAATTTTTCTAGAAATGCAATTGTGGGCCTGATTTCAACACCTAGCATATCTCCATATCCAAAATAAAAAGAAGTGTATCCAATTTAAAGATTTTTAATAATAATTATAGCTTTCATTACTTTTGAAATAATTATAATCATATTTAAAATATGGTCTACAAGAGTAATTATTTGATCTGCAAGTTTATATGATTTATCCATTATTGGGGAAAAAGTTTAAATAGTCTCCAAAATTAGTGGGATAAATAAAAGGGAATTAGTCTCTAAAAGTTTAATTTTCCATCATTAAATTTAAGATATGAAATAAATAGTACTATCATTGAATTGTATTTATTTTAATTAAAATTAGGTAAATTGGGTTGGCTTAATTGGAATTACATATTTTAAGGTAATCTTAAACCTGATATATAGAAGAAGTCGTGACATTTTTGTGTGTGTTTGGAACCATTAATTCTCGTGGAAATATATTTTCTAAGTAAATTTTGACATCCAAAGCAGTTGTTTTTTTAGAGTGTTGCCTGCACCTATCAAGTCATTCTTGTTGGTTTAATCAGTCTAATTGTACATGGATTCAATTTGGCCTCCTTTACAAGTTGCAGAATTTGATTGATATCTTTTTTAAAGTTTAAAGATTTTTTCAGTACTGTATAGCACACGTATATATGTCCTAAAAAAGTTGAATGAAAGTTTCAAAAAGTTTTTTGTTAAACTATATATAATGATAGATAGCACTTCATTATTTGATTTGTGTAAGTGCATCTGACAGGTTAGGATTTCAAAGCTGATATATTTTCCAACATTCGACTCTTCAAATCTAAGCTGCTCACCATATGGCTTCTTCTGCGGTAAGAATAATCATATTGATCTATTTGTTTTAAACATCTCCATGAAACCTCATAATCTGGTAGAGTGTTACCTTCTTCTGTTGTTTGCTATTAGAATGATTGATTGTCTCTACATTTCTCTAATGGCAGTTATAGATAATTTTTCCATGGTAATACGTGGGAGTTTTAATTTAAATGTTTTGAGCTGTTTTGGCTGTTTTTTAGGTTCAATCGAATAAAGTCAAGAGGTTGCAATCAAGGAAATCACATTCCTGGTGGTGGGACAGTCACATAAGTCCCAAAAATTCAAGGTGGCTTGCAGACAATCTTGAAGGTAACCAAAAGTGCATTAAACTTACCGCTATTCAAATTGGTATGCCATGTATCATTACATGCACTAGAAGCAATTCAAATTGGTATGCCATGAAGCAAAGTACGAAGAATCTCGTCTACTACTAAAAGTGAAGTCTCTTATGTATTTTTTCGTGATAATTTTCTTCTTCGGAGACGACGGAGATAAAATAATGATATATTTTTTAATTTTTTATTTCAAATCGTTCAAATCTGCATTGTACATTGATCCTTTATGACAATGCAGTCGAGAAGGTCCAACACAGCTTTCGATTATCTTCAAAACTGTTTTCTGCGTTTTGTTTTTGTTTTCATCGGTGTTCTTGTTATGTAATAAAGATGAACTATAGTTTAGTATTGAATTTTCGTTTTTTCTTGGCTGAAAAGAGTAATATGTAAAAGTAGGCAACAATAACACCGGTTCCATTTTCATAATGTTTATTTGTTATGAGTATATTTTTATATCTGGTGATGATACTGATACGAAAATGATTACCGACAGAAATGGACAGAAGTGTGAGGCGCATGTTGAAGCTAATAGAAGAGGACGGAGATTCATTTGCTAAAAAGGCGGAGATGTATTACCAGAAGAGGCCGGAATTGATTGCTCTTGTGGAGGAGTTCTACCGGATGTACCGCTCCCTAGCCGAACGCTACGATCACGTGACCGGAGAACTGAGGAAAAACATTCAGTCAGACATCCAATCCCAGGGCTCCTCCGACGTTGCTTCTGAACCGTCCGATCAAAAGCGCCGATCCAGCCACCATCGAGCTGCTGGCTTTGATTACTTTCTCGGCTCTGCAGATCTCCACAAGGAAGACGAAACCTCCACTCTCACAGATTCTGAGACCGAGTCCGATAATTCCTCCGTCCACAATTACGCCGCTCTACAAGGGAACGGCGGCGGCGCCGGTGCTGATTATACGCTCAACGCGAAAATTATTGAACTCGAGACTGAATTGCGTGAGATGAAGGAGAGGCTTCTGGAGGAAAATGCCGATTATACCCTTAGGAGTGAAAATTCTGAGGAACTTCTTGCTAGAATATCAGAGTACGAGCAAGATCTGAAGAATGCTAATCGGCGAATACAAGATTCTGAACAAGAGATGGCTACAATGAAAGCTGACCTCCACAAGTACAAATCAATAGCCGAAAACATTGAGGAAAAACCAGAATCTCAGCTGCCAAAGCTCCAAGAAAATATCGAAGAATCCGATGGAAAGGTTCAGGTGCTTGCAGGAGAACTCAGAATCGCAAGAGAAAAGCTGCAGAATGCAGAAGAAGAAATTGCTAGTTTGAAACATGAGCTTGAGAGCGACAATAGAATCTCTAGTTTGCAGGAGCAGCTAGAATTAGCGCATAAAGACGTAAATGCATGGAAAGCGAAACTGAGTGCGGAAAAAAGGGAGGTTTCCAAGTTACAGGAAAGGATCTCACGGCTAAAAACAAGTTTATCAGACAGGGATCACGAGGTCCGAGACTTGAAAACAGCAGTATCCGATGCCGAGGAGAAGATATTTCCCGAGAAAGCTCAAATAAAAGCGGAAATGTCGAAACTGCTGGACGAGCGTTCAAACTTGGAGGAGCAGCTTCGAGAGGTAGAGTCGCGTAACCGGTCTTTGGAGGACGAGATAAGAGTGCTGCAGGCCGAAATGTCGGAGATGGAAGAAAGAGGGAGCTTCAAAATCAGTCAGCTGAAAGAAGAAATCGCCGAACGAAACGGTCTTATATTGAGCTTGAACATAAGCATTGACAGTCTGACGTTAGAGCGAGACGAGATGAATGGGAAAATTGTATCACTCAAAGCGGACATGGACAAAATGGAAAGGCATTTGCAGGAGCTACACGTGGAGCGCGTTGAGCTGATTGCCGGAGCTGAGGAGGCTGGTAAATTGGTAAATAAGTTGAAATCCAGGACTAAAGAGTTGGAGGAAGAGGTTGAAAGGCAAAGAATAAAGATCCAAGAAGGAGCCGAGGAGAAGAGGGAGGCAATTAGGCAATTGTGTTTCTCGTTGGAGCATTACAGGGATGGATATCAAAGGCTCCGGGAAGCCTTCGTTGGACATAGGAGAGTTCCGGTTCTCGCGGCGTAATCTGTTTTGTATTTTTTATGTTATGTGTTTGTCTGAGTGTGTGTTGATTCTACAGGTATACATGTTCCCTTTGAGAATGATTTTTTTGTATTCTCATAGTTTTTATTGTTCAAGTTGTAAGGTCCGATGTCTGAGGTCTTGTCTAAATTTGCAAGGTTTGACTACAGCTATACTAAAACTTCTATTTTTAGTTTTTATTTAAAAATCAAGATTAAATAAATGTTGTTTTTGTCCTGTTACATAATTTATTGCGAAACATTTACCTATGTGGAAAGCAGATTACGGAAAATTTGTCGACACAAGTTACTTTGATATCTTATTGCAACTTTGGTTCTTCCTTTAAATAAGAGGAAAAAGAGAAGTTACGTGAAAATATAATAAAAAATATTTAATTAAGAGTTACGACATTTTTAAGTTAAGAGTTACAAAATAATAACAAGAGTTGCAAGGGTTGAATAGGCAGAGGGAGGATGTAACCGATGTCGATGAAGCTGATTTCCGACACCTGAAACTTGGCGGTGTAGGGTTTTGTTAGAATAAGAAGAAGAAGAAAAGTAGATGTGATTCTAACAAATGCCCCTCTGTCACGTGAGAATTTATATATGGTATCGAGTATTTACAGTTGAGTATTTATTATATCTTAATTATATATTCTATTATCTTAATTAAATACTCTCTCATAAATACATAATTGTTGGATTGGGGAAGGGTACTAAATACCCGATACCATATATAATTTTCCCTGTCACGTCATCAATTTTAACAGTGTTGGCAAAAATCACTTATTTGCTAACGCTGCAAAATCATAGACCCCCTTTTGCGACCCATAATACCACATGCCCCTTTTGAAATTTATTGAAACCACATGATATTTTTTTAACGTATACCATCGATGGATATAATTTTTTTTTGAGGAAAATGGATTGCATTAACTTAAAAGATATGGCAACACAATGAGGCGGCATAGAAAACCACTCTCCCGTTACCTTATCCAAATAAGCAGCTCGTACAATAAGATGAGCACAATTATTAGCATCCCTAGACCTAAGGCTAAACAAAACTGATGCAAAACAAGACTTCAAATGCTTTCAATCCAAAATTATAGAAGAAAAGTAGGAAAAACAATCATCCGAGCTTGTGAAAGCGTCATATAAAATGCTATTGTCGACTTCGATCACCACATGAGAGTAATTAAGGCACTTCACCCAAGAAAGAGTTTCCTTAACCGAATATGCTTCCGCTTCCAAAATAGAAAAATAAGGTTGCAAATGGCTAGCTTTAGCACCAATAAAAGAGCCACCAACATTGAGAATAATAGCACCATAAATAGCTGAGGCACCATCATTAAATAAGGCTGCATTAGTGTTGCACTTTAGGTATGGGATTGTAGGAGGATCCCAGACTTGATCTGACAAAGCTTATCGAGAGACCGCAACCCCCTACACTTGGCCGAGACCCACCTGAGCATCATTAGCAGCAACCGTGCTACCATTGACATGGCCGAGATCCCTTGAAACAATACCATCAGCTGCATCATTGCCACCATCAGCCTGCATCCCACTATTAGCAAAACACCATTGCTCACACGTTGAGAAACCGAGCCGAAGCACTGCTCTAGGCTGCATAAGGATAAACTTCCAAATTTTTTTATTTCTCGCAAACCAAATGGCCCACAACATAAAGCAAAGTTGATGCAATAATCGGGAGTCATTTAAAGAAAACCAACCTTCAATTATAGAGCTTACCGATTGTCCATGGTTCATAGGAACATGGCCAAACAACTACCAAACATACCGAGCATAGTTAAAATAGAATAAAGCATGAACTAGAGACTCAACACCCATACAACAAAAGGGACAAGTTGCATTAACAACCACATGCCTTACTAAAAGGTTAACTCGGACAGGAAACACATCAATAATAATACGCCATAAGAAAATCTTAATTTTAGGGGGAAGATTTATATTCCAAAGATGGTTCCATTTGAAGTTAACACGGGTCAAGAGAGCGGAAGCATTAGATGATAAACTACGATAAGCACTTTTAATCGAGCAGAAGCCTTTAGGTTCATGAGGCCAAAACGGGGAGTTATCCATAGGATTAGTAGGCAGCGGAGTATGCAAAATTAAGGGGGCCTCGACATCATTAAAACAATCATGAACTAAGCCCGAATCCTAGCTATTATCTTTAATAATGGCATCCACCTTTACATGGCTCAAGTCCACACATACCCTTCCATCTAGCTTCACCCAACTAACAGAGGGTATCTAAACATCCTTAGAAATATCAATAGAAAGGTCATTTCCCACCCTTCATTGCACATGAGCTTTAAAAAACTCCATGGCCGAAAAAAGGCTCCTCCAAACATAACTTGGAGCTGAACCAAGCTCGGCTTTCAACACTGAATTTTCTCGGAATTTGTTACCCTTGAAAATACGGCTGACTAGAGCATTTGGGTAAATTAGGAATGTTGGTCCTAAATGGCTTAATTAAATAGTAGAGGGGGTGAATTCAATTCTTGGTTTCTTTTTGAATTTTATAAAAATATTTACCAAGTTCAGTTTTTAGATGCGCGTGTTGAGTGCTTCGTGCTAAGCTGGGTTTAAAAACTATAAACTACTCAGCTTTACTGGCACAGGCTACTTCAATCGCTTACCGAGTACTTTACTTAGCAAGGATTGGTTTTTCAAGCAAAACGATTAATAAAGACAGAATGATGGATGAGATGAATGCGATAAAGGTAAACAAATAAGGTTAGAACTTCAACACATGAGATTTTATCCTGGTTCGACCCTAGCATATCTCCAGTTCCTGGATTCATTTCTAAGCTTTAATCCACAATTGATTTCGTTCCTTCCTTAGGTCGAAAAGCCTTTACAACGGGTAGACTCAATTACAGAAAGTACCTTTCTTTCTAACTACCATTTAATCCCCAATTTAGGTACCCTTCCCAAGCCATCACTCAGATCTCTAGAGAAATTACGAGCTAAGGAATTCAACTTACATATTGTTGAATCCTTTACAATGTTAAATCATAATTGTTATTCTCTCTCTATTACAAATATATTTCAAATAATGAGCGTTTGTTGATTGCTTATTTTGGAATTTCTTGAAGTTGTGAGTATTTGAATAGATTTTTAGCTCTTGAAGAAATTCGAGGTGATTCACCAAGTTTGAACATCTGCTCCAATCTTCTATTTATAGTTGAAGCTCTTGGAAATAATCATTGCAAACTTCTCTTCCTGATAGCTCTTCAATATCTCTTCTCTTCAATCTTTCTGTAGGACCCAGAAGGGTGATAAAATAGGTCGAAGGGGGGGTGAATGACTCTTTTACAAGTTCACTATATTCTTCAGAAGGTTGCTTCTGAGAATGCTTCTGAGTAGTTATTCTTTATTCAGAATCCTCTTTTTATATTTAAGTGTTTTAGTTGCAGAATTAAATAAACACAAAAATAGAGCAAAGTAAGGAAATATGCAAACATCGATTTTATCCTGGTTCAGCCTCTGCCTAATCTAGTTTTTGGAATCTCTTGTCCAAGATTTAATTCACTAATGGCTTTTCTTTTGGTGAAAAGAAAACTCTTTATAGCTTAAGATTGAAGTTCCTTCCAACAATCTTGCCTATGATGAGCTATACCAATACAGGAGTACCGTCCTTCTGTATCTGAGGCTTTGAGCTTTGTCTCTCTTAAGTACCTTCCTTATGAGATTGCCAAGCTCCCTCACACTAACTTACCCTCAACTTAGTGTGATTTACAACAGTTTATAAGTAAATGGTTTTTATGAACTTCTGAACTTTGTTTCAGTTAGCTCAAGTACAAACGAATAAGATTTAAGTGTTTGCTAGAAGAAGATTGCAAGTAGATTGAGAATTGGTTCACTCTTGAATTCTTTTTGTTAAGATTTGGCAACCTTCTTCAATGGTGGAAATCATCCTTTTATAGAGGGAGAGAATGTTTCCATTGATTTTTGGACCGTTGCCAGGAATTCTACCGTTGTCTTCTAATCTTATTTCTATTAACAATCTATTAGAGTAACTCGTCCAACTCTGATCCGTGGCATGCTGTATCGAGTTGATTTAGGGGGTCCACTTTGTACGGTAAATACGTATCAGATTAGCAGGTAAGATTTGTGCTTGATTTCGCAACAACTTTTATCTTGTAGTAGACTGAAGAACAGAGCACACGACTGCATTAAATGCGAAGTCAGCTTTCTTGACTTTTAGCACCGAAAGACTAAGTTGACCTTTTGTGAACTTCAGAAGAGCTTTTTGACATTTTGAGTCTTGAGTGATCTTTTGAGATATTGATTACTTCATCTGACTTTAATTGCTTCGGAAGATCCATAGCTCTACTGACGTGTTTAGTGACTTCTGAGGCACTTTGCTTCGGAACTCAGAACTTATAAAACTAAATTATCTTCATAATCTAACAATCTCCCCCATTTTGTTGGTTTTGCGTGAAGTCAAGCACATGATATACTTACTCCCTCATAGTCTAATGCTTAAGTTCAGAGTTTAAGTTTAAAAACATACAAGGAAGTCAGTGCAACGAAGAGTTGTACTTTTGGAGCGAAAGTAAAAACTTTTTATTTTTGACGAGTACAAGTTTTTACAATACAAGTAATATAAGTATTTATAATGAATTCATTTACAAAAGATTTTCTATAAGAGCTAAGAATTCATCATCTTGAGTCTCCTCCCGCTGATCTATCTCCATGGCGTTGCTTAAAGATTGATTAGAAGTCATCCATCTTTCCCAGATCTCCTTGAAGCTATACTTATCTTTCTCCCTCCACTCAACACCAACAAGCTGAGCGACTACCTTTTGCTCATCAAGTACAAACCTCTGGATGACATCATGAATAGCCTTTGCATTCGCTTGAAGAGGAGGGACAATCTGTTGAACTAGCCTTGCAGCTTTGTTGGGGATAGAGGGAAAGATGCTTTCAAGGATCACTTATATCCACTGAGTGTTTAGCCCATTCACCAAATGCTGCAGGAATGGAACAATCTTGCTATCATGTGAGCAGAAAGAGTGGAGAGATAAGCCACTAAGCTGATTACTTAAATTGTCAATGCTCTTGTGAAGGGCCTTTGAAGTGCTTACATTCCTTGCCACCATGATGTCTCTTGCTTCAATAGTGATCTTGGTAAGGGCAGCAACATACTCCTTCAGCTTATCATCGATATCATCAACAGCCTCATTCTTCTAAGCAAAGGTAGTTTCAGTTATCTGCTTGTGAGCATCTTCAACAGCCTTGAAGATTTTAGACTTAAGCTCTCTTTTGGAATCCACAATAGCCTTGAGAGTTTCAGCCTTAGAAGTAGACATTTGCTTCAACATCTCATCAATACTAGATTGGATTTTCTCCTGCTGCCACAGATAGAAGGAATTCTGAGTCCTGAGTGCCTGGACCTCATTCTTTAACCCCATGGAGAATTTTTTTGAAGTGCGCTCAATGGCAGTCCCCAGAGTAGATATGATATCAGCTATCTGCTTATGGAGAACCTCTTTCACTCCATTGACTTCATCATGGATTATCTCCAGAGCCTTTTCGCTAATGGCCATCAATTTGTTCAGCTTTTCCATAGAATCTAAGATGTCCATGTAATTGTTGAGCCTAGTCTCCATAAGTGGCTATAGATGTTGAATAAGTTCATAGCGTATTTAGCTTGGAAGAGGAATCTTGTTTGCTCTTTCCATGATTATCTGAGCTTGCTCAGAGATGAGAGCTACACTTTGGGCAAGTTGGTGGTTGAAAGGAGCAATCTTGATATCCACAATTGAGTCATTGAGGTGAAGAGCCATTATAAGGAGATCATCAAGTGTTTTCCCTATGTGATGGATGGAATTGATAGGCACAAGAGCATTAAAGTGTTCTCCCTCAGCAAGATCACCCACCATCCATCCCCTACTTCTAAGGGACTCATCTCCAAAAATCCTTTGATCTGCAGGTCTGGGGATTAGAGTTAAGAAGCTGTTTGGATCCACCATAACCCTTAGACCAGAGGGAAGCTGCTGCTGTTGTTGTTACTGGTGTTACTGCTGAGTCTTGGACTCACTCATAATCTGAACATCTTCATCCTCACTTGCATCCTCCAGCAGAACTTGCTCTTCCTCATCCTATCATTCTCATCATCCTCCTCCTTTATTTCCTTTAGCCTTATATTGTGTTTGACAAATAAAGAGCGGGCCATGGCTACGAATTCATCAGCAGGATTTAATGCTAATGACTAAACACCCCATTCAGCCACTTCAGTCCTTTGATCTTCCTCATTCTTAAGAGCTTATAGGAACAGATCTTCCTCTAGCAAATTCTCTTTCAGTAGAGATTTCTTATCAA
>CATIWQ010260348.1:0-10047 GCA_949673415.1 Euphorbia schlechtendalii | reverse complement strand
TATATTAAACTGAATTGTTAATGTTATCATTTTATTGTATTAGACTATTAGTATTTATGTTATAATAATTATTTTATATTAGTAAATATTAAAATAATAAAAAAATTGAATCCGCCTAGGCCCCGCCTAGTCCCCGCCTAAGCGCCGCTTAAGCCCCGCTTAGCGCCTAGCGCTTTTTAAAATACTGATCATTCCCAAGCCCAAGAATATTTATTTTATTAAAAATTATTTTATTAAACTAAATAGAAAAACTATTAAATAAGCTAAAATATGATTAAATTTTAAACATTATTGCATTGTTTACTTAAAATCTTTAATATGTCGTAATATTCATTGTAGTTAAGTATACAAATTAAATTGGATAAAATATAAAATCCTAAAATAATTATAAATTTTTTGTATAAATATATAATAAATAAATAAATTTTTTCGTCGGGCCGGGCTCGGACCAAGTTTCTTTATTTATATAAAAACGAAGTCGGGATCATAAAACTTTGAACTTTGACGAGCTTGGGCATGTTCAAGCTCGACCCGTTGAAGCGGGCTCGGGTTGCCCGACCCGCGAACACCTCTACTTTTGACCACTCAAAACCAAGTTCAATAGTTCAAAATTGAATATCCAAATTCTCAATACTAGGGGTGAGCAAAACTCGGTTCGGTTCAAAAATCGAACCAAACCGAAAACCGAAAGGGGGGAAATTTTGGAACCGAACAGAATTATTTCGGTTCGGTTCGGTTTTCGGTTTTAAACCAAAATTATATTTTTTTTATTTTAAATTTTTTTTCCATATATTAATTTTTTTAACATAAAATAACTAAAAATCAATATAAATAATTTTTAACACATATAACTTATTGTTGATTTGAAAAAAAACCTTAATTTTCAAGTATTAAATGTAAATTGAATGTGGAAATAATTATTAAATTAATTTAAAATTTATTTTTTCGATTTTCGGTTTTTTCGGTTTTGAACCGAAACATAACCGAAAACCGAAAACGTAAATATATAGAACTGAAACCGAACCGAATAACTTCGGTTCGGTTCGGCTTTCGGTTTTCAGGTTTTTTTGCTCTCCCCTACTCAATACCAAGGTTTATTTGAAAAATATATGTAAAAGGGTCTAATTGCAAAGAATTAGTATAAAAAGAGAAAGATCTGGAGAAACTAAAAATGAAGGGTACAAAATACAAATTGAACAAAAAATGGTAACCTATTCAAAAAAATTACAAAAAATAAAAGAAACATCCACGGAATATCGGAGAAAACAATCCCTAAGAAGTTATCAGTTGAGTTTTTAGGTTACTTCCATCCTTCAATTTGCCTCTCGCCCTCAAATCCTTTCAACTGCATAAACCCCAGGGGTTTGCTTAGTAGGGGGTTTTACATGAGATGGTAAAGGATGGTAGTCCCATCCTATGCTTGGGGATTAGGGATGGCAATGGGCCAGATTTGGATCTGATGATCTGGACCCATATGTTCATCATTTCAAGGCTAACACAAGTACTATCTAACTTGCGCCAGTCTTGAAATGATGGATATATGGGTCAAGATCCAGTCCATTGCTATCTTTACTTGAAACAAAGGTTATAGGGAATTGTCATCGAAAACATAACCGCGTCGGCGGAATTACCGGTTAAAATTTTCTCGAATTCGAATAGGATCTTCTCAAGAACCATTGATAAGGTTTCAAAAAGATTTAATTTTAATCAAATAAAACTTACTTGATAGTCTCTTTAAGAGACGGATGCCATTAAAACTCTCAAGTAGAAGCTCTCCAATCTCACGTGCATGAACTCCTCTCGAACCGGGACCGGTGCTAGCCGAATGGACGAAGAACTCTCATAGAAAACTCCAAGAAAAAGAAAACAAATCCTAATTCATCATTGATAAGAAACGTGAATTGTTCTATATTGGCTACCATGTTCACGTTTTTATATCATGTATTAGATAGAATTTGGTTTCTTTTATTTTGTATATTTATCCCTAATTAGTCAATTAGGTTTAGGTTTAATTATTATGAATTTAACCCAACAAATTTTAAGTTTAATAATCAAACCTCATAGTTTAATTCATTAAACAAATTTAATAGTCAACTTTCATAATTTACAAATTAACCCATAGACAAAGATAAAAATAAAGATTGCAATTTAACCAAATAAATTGTCATACTACAAATTAATTTAATTAACTAAATTTAGTCAATTAATAATTTTAGTATGCAATACTTTATGATTAAATTTATTCAATTAAATTATTCAACATTTGAATTTATTTAGTTATCAATTAAACAAATACCATATGTAAATACAATTTAATCGATTTAATTTAATTTAATGAATAATATAAAATAAATTATATTATACCATTAGCTAAATTAATTTCTTGGAGTTATATAGATTATTCAATTACATTGAATTGACAAGTCAATTAATTAATAATCGATTCTTCATCAAGTCTTGTAACATTGCATGTACAAGAAATCCCAGATCAGTAATTCTAAGCGCACGATCCTTTGGGTTTGTCCATATTTTGGCAATGAGACTCACCCATAGACTGTAAGCAAATTTTAGCAAACCATTACAGCCCCCAATTAGGACAGAATACAACCGTCTATTAAAGATACTGGACCCAGTAGTTATCTCACAAAGTCCTTTGCCAGCTGACATCAATATGATAAACAAGAGGCATGGTGCTTGTCACCTCTTATACAGTTCATCGTATTTCTTGATCTAGAATAAAATGATAAAATAAGTCAATGACTTATTGGACGTCCTTATCACTTTTATTCATCAAGTAGCCGGTGATTCATTTCGATTTATCAAATCGAATGGCAATCCTATCACTTTAACACTACTACTACTAATGTGGTCATGAAATATACCGAGCATACCCCGTATTTGTAATCCAATATTTAAGGACCCGTTAGTAATATACTACAGCATACTCAATTCCACATTCGTAATAAGATGAAATCAAGTCCGAGAACAACTGAGACCTACTCAGCAAATTGTCTATGACATACAACCATGTGACTTTCCTGTGTTGATCGGTCCAGCCCCATGTTTTCAACATGTGCCCATGTTCATGATCTACTTTACCAAGTGACATAGCAACTACATTGCTATAGATCATCCAACATACAAGTCTTTCGTTTCATTCATTCCCATGATTAAAAGAAACTTGGGACATTTATGATTATCAATCAATGGATACTCTACTCATATTATAGCACAAGGTATAAATGCAGTAGATTATTGCCTTTATAATGTGACACTGTATGAACCAATGTCTTTAGAACTAGGGCACATCAACAATTCCAACAATCATCTCGGACCCCTTATTTGCGAAAGTCCATTTTGATCAAGCTCAAGCTTATCCTCTTATTCGAATCCCATTCATGAATGCTTTATCTTTTGCAACCAGTGGAGGAGGATTTCGAGCTCTAGTTCGGGATGTGTGATCAATGCAAGTATAAATTTAAATGTAATTGTCATGTTGAGTTTGAACTTAACACCAAATTTAAACTTCCGTTGCGCAACCTCCAAAAGATAGTTGACGATAAAGAGAATAACGATTGCATCGAAATGAAACTGGAATATCACAATTATCTCATAGTTATTTCGCGCAATGGTTTACTTTGCTTGTCGAGCCCATCAGATAATGACCCTCTTGTTATTTGCAATCCCATTACTAGTGGGTTTATTAATCTTCCGAAGGCTAAGAAGGTTTTGCGCGGGTGTTTTATGCATTGTGGTTTCGGTTTTAGTCCCGCAACTAATTAATATAAAGGGATAAGAATGTTTCACCGTTGGGCCCGAGAAGTGAAAAAGACCAAGTATATAAATAGTGGTATAGGGGCTGAAGTTCATACTCTTGGTACGGAAACATGGAAAGACATCGACTTTTCCACCCAGACAATATGCGGGTTTTGCCCTACTTATTTGAATGGGTTTATTTTGGCCTTGTCATGAAAAAAAATTATGTGTACTGTCGTTTGACATAAAAAAAATGAATGCTTCGAGTCTATTTCAGCACCACCGATGAAAAACTCCGAGCTATATGATGACCGAGTAAAAGTAGGAGTATTAGGTGGAGAACTTTGCATATCTTGTTATTTTATGTCTCGTCCCGTAGAAATTAGGGCATTGAAGGATAGAACAAGAAATAAGTGGTCTAAAGTGTTTTCCGTTGACCTGTATTGGTCTTTTCCTTACGGCCGATGTCAACCCATAAAGAACCTGAATGATGGGGAATTGCTGATGTTTCACTAGGTTAGGAAATCTTTAATATATGCACATCCAAGACAAGAAATATTCCGATATTTTAAAATCTACGGGATGGAAGCAGAACTGGAAGTAACTGCTCATATTCCAAGCTTCATTTCGCTTAAAGAACATAACGTAAAGGTGCTCATGTCAAGGTAATTCACTTTATACCTTTTTAATGCATATTTGATTTCCGGAGCTTTTTCTCTACAATATTTATTAGAGTTCTCTGCCGCATGAGGGCACACGTATCTTTGTATCCGAAAATAATCCGTATAATCTTTGGCGAAGGTAATAGTAGCGCTAGATATCTGTGAAATCATTTCTTGATATTTTGTCAACTATGAAGAAGATATGGGCTCTAGCCTCTAGAGTTGCACATATGTTTCGTGCACATTTGAAGTTTGAAACGTTGGATTGGAAGACGTCATTTTGCTTTTTTATTTGAACGCATTTACTACTCATATGATCTTTTTTATTTACTTCTACATAACGTTTGTTTCTTACATTTAAACAAACGCTAATGATTTTGAACTTATAGAAGTAAATGCTAATGATTTGAGCCACTCGTAATTTGATTTAGTAAAACAAAAGTTGTAATATTGTTGCGGCTAAAAACGAGCTTGTTTAGTAGACATAATACTACAACTAACCCAACATAATAACACCAGAAGTACGTAGTCGATGTTTCCGCTAGATATGCATTATGCTTTGTAAATGGTTGAGATTCATGGGTAGAAAAAAGTGTCATCTGCATATGTTGAAGTGACATTTTAATTTTGTCCACCTTACTTTTTTTTATTTCTATTAAGTTTATTACATGTTACAAGTATGTTCCATGTTTGTTAGGAACAAGAGGGAGTATATTGTAAGTTTTTATAAGTCGAAATTAAAAAATGTGATAAATTAGTATAATATATTTTTGGTTAAATACATCAAGACTCGTTTGAACTTGTTCATAAACACCAATTATCCCCTAAACTTTCAAGAGTTTTAAATACCCCATTGAACTTCCAAAAAAGCTTCAAATAACTTTTTTAACTTGCAAAAAGTGAATCCATTTACCCTTAAATGTTACATGTCAACTTCTGCTTTGAGACTGAAAAGTGACATCTTTAAAAAGTCAAACCAACCAAAATCTAACACGTGGCATTTATGAGGCAAATTGATTCATTTTTACAAATTTATGAAATTATATGAAATTTTTTTTACAAGTTCGAATATAAAATTTTTAAAAGTTCACGAGATAAATATGTGTTTATGAATAAGTACAAGAGGTCCTCTTCTATTAGTCCTAAATTTTTTGTGAATTTTAACTTTCTTGTACGAGATAGTTTTTGTTAATGCATCTCCAACCTCATTTCAAATTGGAGTTGGAGTGGAATTTGAAGCTCCAATCCTGCTTTAAATCCCACTTTAAAATCTGCAATTGCTATAATATCACTTCATATTTGAAGTGATACTGTTGCAACTTCAAAATTTTTTTAATAATATTTTGTTTACTTTTTTTGCATTTGTTGTGTTTTCTTTTAATTTGATCGGTTGTCTATTATTTGGAGTTAGGTATAAAGGAATTAAATAATAATATTTTATTTTGAAGTAGAAATCTGAAATGAAAGGTTGAAGAATAAACACTGTAACAACTTCAAATTGTGAAATTTGAAATGAAAATTGATGATGAAGGGTCGGAATATCTTCCAAATAAGATTAAAAGTGCTTTGTCTTATAAAAAAATATTATGTTAAATGTGCATATCATTTCCATTTCTACGTCTATCAAACATATTTTCTATTAAGGTAGAAGTCTATAAATTTTCTGTTTTATGAACTTTTTAGAGAAAATTTCCAAAAAAAAAGGATAGCATATTATGCATGCGTCCCAAACCAATGAACAAAAAAATTAAGTTAAAAATTCTAAAATTAGGACCTGAAATAACTCGCAAACTGAAAAGGAAAGTTGTAACAATGGCGGAAATCCCAAATCATCTCCTTCGTCTCTGTTAATATCATCATCTTGACTCTTCTTCTCTTCTTCTGCACTGATCTCGCCGCCGTTCTCCATTGACCTCGGCACTCTCAAATGTCATTCAACCACCGCCGTGCTTTCTTTTTTCTCTCAAACCACGAGATAAACGCGTCATCGCTTACATCGCCGACAGCCAACTTCTGATAAAAATTCTCACTCCAACATCCGCATTTCCTTGTTTAATTTGCTCTTTGGCATGATATTTGGGGAATTTTTTTATCTCTAGGGTTTTTGTTTGAGCTTGGTTTTGACTTGAGATGGAAATTAGTAATGGTATATGGTATGATATATCGGTTTTAGTTTATTTCTTGTCTTCTGAATTTCTTTTATCTCTGATTTTGTATACAATGGTTGAGATCAAATGAGGTAATTAGTTTTGTTTTGATCTCTAATGTGTTGTTCTTTCTTATTAGCCATCAGAATAAGTGGTATTTCTATCTAGTTTCTAATTTGGCGTACTTTTGTTAGCTTAATTGTGAGACATTATCTTTTGATCAAGCACATCCTAGTTTGGGGCGAGAAGCTGATGGAAATCGAGTTATTTTCCTTCTTGATGTTATGAAATTTTTTTTTTTTTTTTGCGATTTGGAACCTTGTCCATCCAGTTTGATTGTTGACCATGCGCATCAACATCCAACACCATCCTTTTATAAATGATGTCTATAACCGAGTTTTGATTTTCTTTCGAGTTGTGCCACAACACTACGTAACTACATCTTTCAAGTAGAAGCAGGGTTGTTCTGGAGAGGATGATAACAGCAGAGTCTTCTAATGATTTTTTATATTCTGTATATATGAATAAATTAGGTCTTTCAGATTTGAAATTGCAGCTATTTCATAGCTAAATATGACAATTCTTGTAATTAGAAAGCTCACTATGGCTTCCGCCATAGTAGTCAAGGTGCTGAGGCTCACTCAAGGCTCAAGGCCGCGCCTTAGGCTTTTTGGCCGCCTAGGCGAGCCTTGGGGCGCTCTAGGCGCAAAATTTAGCCTAAAACCCCTAAAAGCGCAAGGGCTCGCCCGAGAGCCTAGGCGCACCTTTGACTACTGTGGCTTCCGCCTTCCAGTTAATTCGGAAACTTATTATTGATTTAAGTATGACATTGAGATTAGAGGTGCATAATTTTTGTTGCTGTGATTATAATTTATACTTTCTTTCTCCTTTGCTTTTTATGTGATAAATATTGTTCATTAACCTCTGAGCTTCATTAACCTTCCACCATTAGTATTATTTCTTTAAATTTAAAGAAAAATACATAAAGCGCTTATTTTTAGATGGTGATTAATTCAATATCTTGAAACATGATAACACATGTAGTACACTCTTCTTTCTATAGCATGAGAAGGTCAATTCTTGGTAAGTCTTTGTTGTCCTTATATGTTTGTTGTTGTGATGTGATTACTAACATTAATTGCATGCTTCTGTCTTCATGAGCTTGTGTTTGTGATAGTGATACATTAATGCTTATTTTACAAATTTAAATACAATAAGAGTGGGTTTGACAACTGTTATACTATGTTGACCTGATTCGCATAGCATCATTAGCTATGTACTGCTTTTCTAGTCCTCTTACACTGATTCACTGACTTATGAGAGGAACAACTTATTAGTAATTCATCTGTTGCCAAGCTGAATCATTGTTCCCTGCTTACTGAATCTTCACTAGACTTGCTTCTCCATATTTAGGTTTTGAACTCTTTTTTAGTTGGTTTGAGAAGTATGAATTTGTAGATTAATATTGGAGAATAAACTATAGGAACTAGAGTTATAAAGGTACAATAAGAAGGCAAGCCTATATGGGCATGAAAAGCTTTTTCTTTATCAATGAAGAAAACAAAGTAAACTATAGGAACTATAGTTATAAGCTAACTCCAATTTCCTGTGAGCAGCTTCAAAATAGAGCATTCACGAATCATTGGTCAAGCTCCAAAGGCTTGAAATATTTGCCAGTAGAATATGGATTCAAAGTAGAATATATTATTATTATGGAAAAGTTTGCTGCTGCTAGAATGTTATTGACTGTTGATTCAGAGGAAATCAATTACCTTTTATGCATGTTGTAGTCTTAATACGTGGAAAGAGATTTAATTCTAAATTTCAAAAAACTTACTGATATGAATTTGCTGATCTAAGTAATGTTAAAAATGTGAAGATTATTATTGGAGTTAATAAATATGTAGATTATTATTGGAGTTCAAACTATTGATGAGACTTGAGATTGAAAATTTTCTTCTTCTCTTTAATAATGTTCCCCAGCTCTATTTCAGCCTCCCAATTTCTTTTGTTCAAGCCTAACAACTCACATTGTTACCAAGAAGTTTCACTGATATGAGCCAGCCAACGGATTCCGGCTTCAATGCCAATACTGCTGCTCAAGAACCAATTCCTGATGAGGAGATTCACTGACTTATGAGAGGAACAGCTTACTAATAATTCATCTGTTGCCAGGCTGAATCATTGTTCCTTGCTTAATGAATCTTTACTAGACTTGCTTCTCCATATTTAGGTTTTGAACTCTTTTTTACTTGGTTTGAGAAGAAAGATTTTGCAGAGTAAATGTGTTGATCTAAGTATTTTTATAAATATGGAGATTAATATTGGAGAATTTTAATTTCAATTTTAATATGATGTTGATAATGTCCTCTTTTTTCCCACAGTAGCAATACTTCATAGATTATGAAGCGAGGAAGGAAATCTGTGGCTTCGGAGAGAAATGGAACTGAAGCAGGGGAATTGGGCCACATAATGATGAACTATTCCGGCCCTTCCTTTTCATATTTGCCAAGGGATATTATGTTTAATGTTCTGCTAAGGCTCTCTAAAAAGGGGATTTTAGTTTGCAAATTTGTGTGCAAAACATGGTATGATCTCGTTTCAGAACCTGAATTTGTGAAGCTCCATTTTGATCAAGCTCAAGCTTATCCTCTTATCCAAATATCTGGTGATAGAGTCCAGTCAAGAATGCTTTATCTTGTGCAGCCTGAAGAGGAGGATTTTGAGCTCAAGTTTGAGATGTGTGATCATAGTGAGTATAACCCTAAATGTGACTGTCGTGTTAAGTTTGAACTCGACACCAAATTCAAACTGCCATTGCGCAACTTCCAAATGATTTATGATGATAAAGGTAGTGTCTCTAACATGCTAGACCGTGTGACTGGGGAAGAGACTAACAAATGCATCAGACTGAAAATGAAGGATCACAAATATCGTGTAGTTAATTCATGCAATGGTTTACTTTGCTTGTCAAGTCCATCCGATAATGACCCTCTTATTGTTTGCAATCCTATTACTGGTGAGTTAATTAACCTTCCGAACGCTAAGAAGGTTTTCTGCGGGTATGCTATGCGTTGCGGTTTCGGTTTTAGTTCGTCAACTAATCAATATAAAGTGATAAGAATTTTTCAGCATTGGACCCTTGATGTGAAATCGAACAAGTATACTGGTAGTGGTATGGGGGCTGAAGTTCATACCCTTGGTACAGAAACATGGAAAGACATCAACCTTTCCACCGAGATAAATTGCAGGATCTTCCCTACTTATTTGAATGGATTTCTATATTGGCCTCCTCATGTACAATCATTATGCGTCATTTCTTTTGACATCGAGAATGAATGTTTTGGGTCGATTGCCTTACCAGTACCAATGAACTCTACGATATTTGATGATCTAAGTGTAGTAGGGGTATTAGGGGGAGTACTTAGCGTATCTTTTTATTTAGCCTCTCGTGCTTTTGAAGTTTGGGTATTGAAGGATGA